>CALZFC010000049.1:2337500-2417500 GCA_945643635.1 Allodiplogaster sudhausi
ATTTAAAAACAATATTATTAGACTTCAACTTTTAATTTTAACTTAATTTTTATACAGGAAGAAAAGCGAAGTAAACACTGGACTATGGGATTTTTTTTAAACTAAAACATTTGTTAAAAAATTTTTTGCAATTAAAGCATTGGCTTTATTTGTTGTTATTACTGCGCTAATTAATAGCCTCGTACTAGATTCAAAGCACTCTCCTCTTGAAGGTCAGTGTCTGCGATGCCCTTCCCTGACTCGTTGCCCGCGGCAACCGGACAGGCAAGGCGGTCACATGCAGCGAGAGATGCCATCAGCTGTTAGCTTCATCTCGCTCTTTTCTCTCTCCCTCACTCACTATCTCTCTCTATCCCTCTCACTCTCTCACTCTCTTTCTTTTTCGTTCCGTCTATTAATCTCTGCTTGTGCTTACAATCTCTCTTGACTCCCACTATTGTAAGATCCTTGCTCATCTCCTCACCCCTTCTCCTCCCAACTTTTTTCTCTCTGCTTCTTTCCTTCCACCTCCACTTATCTCGCCCCATCATGAAGTGCCGAGAGAGGAATGAGAGAAAGAAAAGAGAGAGAGAGAGGGAGAGAGAGAGAGAGAGAGAGTATGAGGGAGCTTTCCTTATCTGCTGCTCTTCGGAAATGATGCGGCAGCGAGAGACATATTATCGCTTTAGGAACATAACTTGCCTTCTCTCACTCTCTCTCTCTCTCTCTCTCTCTCTCTGTCTCTGTCTCTGTCTCTGTCTCTCTCGTTCTTTTCCTCTCTCTAACTTTGCTTTTGTAATGTGACCACGCCTCAGTATCGCGTGTCAGCATTAGTTGTCTAATTTTAACGACGAGAGAGGCCTTTTTTGCTGCTTTCTCAATTTCCATCTTTTTCTTTCATTTCTTTGGCCATCTCCAACAAATTTATTATAAAGGCACACCCTTTTCACACTCATTGTCATATTTCTCATATATTTGGCATGAGCTGATCAGGAACTGTGTTTTGTGAAACGAATCTCTCTCTCTCTCTCTCTCTCTGCCTCTCTCTCTCTCTCTCTCTCTCTCTCTCTCTCTCTCTTCTCTGTCTGTCTGTCTCTCTCTCTGTCAGTCTCTCTCCCTCTCTCTCTCGCTTTCTCTCTTTTTTCCTATTCCACCTACTCTTTCGCCAATGTTGCCTTTTCTTCCTGACACCTTGCATTCCCAAGAACTGAAAAGCATTCCTTAGGCGTTGACACTGTCAAGAAATCGACGTGTATGTTTGCCTTGGTAAGGTACCGCCCTTTCCCTCCCCCTCTTCCCCTTCTGCCAACCTACATATGCTTTTGTGTGAGACTCGTAGTCATTCGCTTCACCTATACGAACATCCTAACCGCACGCTCACCTATTTAACTGCATTAAAAAAATTGAAGAAAAAAATTCTGTTAAATATCTCTTTATCTTTTAATATCCAAGTTTGCCTGCTAATTCACTGCTGAGACCTCTGTAAAGAGATGCTCCCTTTGCCCTGTCGATAATTGCGCAGGTTGTTTATAAGCAACCGTTCTCGCAGCGAGATTTTTTTGTCCTTCCCCCCCATGTCCCCTCCCCTACCGACTTCACTTTGTTTGTGTTCATCTTTGGAAAGCTGTATCTCTCACACTCGTCCTCTCTATCTCTCTCCCTCACTCCATCTCTGTCTCTGTCTCTGTCTTTCTCTCTCTCTCTCTCTCTCTCTCTCTCTCTCTCCTCTCGCTCTCCCTCACTCCATCTCTTTCTCTCTCTCTCCTCTCTCGCTCTCCCTCACTCCATCTTAGTTTGTGGGCGCGGGGGCATCCTCCCATATCCCCGCGCCCACAAACTAAGATTTTGCTTCGTCGATATTTTCTTGTTCTCAAGACTAGTGACTTCCTCTTTTGCATCCGTCCGGTTTCCCGCCTTTTTTATTATTCTTGTCATATTTCTATCCTCTCTCTCTCTCTCTCTCTCTCTCTCTCTGTCTCTCTCTGCCTCTCTCACTTACTCTCTCCCTTCTTCCAGCTGCCCGAGGAAGTGTCCCTGACAGAACCCTCTCAACGTACACCTCCGGGCCCTTTCCGATGGCGAGGGCGCTCTCTCCATCCTCGTCCCACAAAAGCATTCCCAGCATGAGTAATGGTTAGTCATTTTTTATTTATTTAATTATTTCAATATGAAAAATAGTTATTAAAATAAAGTTTCTTCTTTTCAATATGCATTTATATATGTTCCTTTATTTATTTATTTACCATTAGGCGCCTTCTCACGATCTTCGGCCGCGCTGCTGGATTCGAATGGCTTGGGAGGGATCGACGGCGGAGGGATGGGCGTGCCAGGGGCTACTGCGGCAGGTATGGGTTTTTTAACATATATATTTTATTTTTATGTAAATATTTTAATCAATTAAGACATCATTTTTAAGGTAATATTTCAAAATAGTATGGAAATATAATGTGGCACGTCTTCTTATTTTTAAAATTAAACAATTCAAAACAATTAATATTTACCTTACAATTACCATAGCAAATAATGAAAAAATTAATTAGAAAGTTTTTTTAATTGGCTAGAAAGCAGCTGTAATTATGCTAATTTCGTCAGGAATTATCGGGATGCCAGCCGAGGCGTCAGCTTCTTCCTCCCATCTACCGACTCCATCTTCTACTCCCACAACGCAGAGGAAGAATCGGAGGATATCCAATATATTTGTCTGTTTTGGCTTTCTAACTTTCTCTCTCTCTCTCTCTCTTCCCTCTCGTTCTCTCTCTCTCTCTCTCTCTCTCTCTCTCTCTCTCTTTCTCTCTCTCTCTCTCTACGTTCTTGTCACTTCCAGCCCAAGATGCTCACTTTGACCTGGCTGTACGGCTCTTAATAGTCATTTATATTGAAATTAGCTCTTTTATTTATACCTCTAATTCGATATCTTGTAATGGAGGTAATTGCACTTTTATACCGTATTATATGTTAAATATGATCAATAACATTTATAATATATACATTTTTAATTTTAACTTTGAATTTTACATATATTCCAGCGCGGTGGCAAGGAACACGGCGAGGAGAAGTCTTCTCGCTCTGGCGGAGGAGGAGACGTCCAAATGGGAGTTGGCCGCGTTATTCCAGTCATGCAAGGGCAGCTGTACAAGAAGAGCGGAGGTATGGGTCTAATCTTGCCCAACCTAGATTTGTTAGTCGTTCTGTTGGTTATGCGCTTTTCCGCTTTTTTCAGGGATAATAGAATTATTTTTGATGCAAACTTTATTTCTTTAAAAAAAATATATATAAATATTTTTTTTCAACTATTAGGCAAATCGGCCCTGAATCGGTCGGAGTGGAAGAAGAAGTTTGTTACGCTCACGGACGATGGCCGGCTGACTTATCATACGAATATTAAGGTCAGATTTATGTTCATCGTCGCTGTAAAAACCAAACCGAAATATTTTTTAAAGAACAAAAAAGGTTGTTCTTAAAAAAATTTGCTATTCTATTTTGTTTTGTATTTAAAATATAAAAGAAGAAAGGAAAATTGACTGAGTTGTAGTTAAATGTTACATTTTATAAAGTAAATTGACACTCATCCATTTTCTGTCTTACCTTCCAGGAATACATGGAGAACGGCTCGGGAAAAGAGGTCTTCCTGGGCCTGGCCGCCGTGCGTCTTCCAGGCAGGCAACGGGCTCGCAACTCGCAAGCCGCCAGCATGACTTGCCTCGAGGGTGGCGCAAGAGAGACCAACCCCGCGCGGCCACCGTTCACCACAGGCGGGCAGGATGGAGGGGGTTCGAAGAGATCTCAGAATAACAAGAAAAAAACACTATTTGAATTAGCGCCATTTTGTCTGAATATATGAAAAATTTCTATTCTATCACAGTGTAATATGTGTAACGTTTCCTCACAGTCTCATTTGAATTGACGCCATTTTGCGTGATCAAAACGTAATATATTTCTAATATAGGCTTACAACAGGAAAAAACCTATTTGAATTGGCGCAATTTTGCCTGAATAACAAAAAAATTCTAAGGCGTTGTTGCCGGCGGCTCGGGAGAAGGGACATCAGGCGGTGCATCAGACGATGCGAGCGGAGGAGGAACAGGAACGGGAGGGGGGTCGATCATCTCGCAGTCCATGCCGATCTCCTCCTCGCACCACCCAAGCAGCCTCTCCTCCTCCATCCCCCTCACTCCCAATACCGTAGCCAACAGCTCGAAGAAGAGAAGAGGACATCACATCAGGAAGCATGTCTCGAAAGGAACGGAGAACGATGATGATGACTGCTGCTTCGAGGTTAGGGAGTCTTTTTCATCTTCGTACTCTCTCTCTCTCTCTCTCTCTCTCTCTCTCTCTCTCTTTCTCTCCGTCTCTTTCAGATTGTAACCTGCGACCAGAAGCGCTGGGAGTTCTGCGCGTCGTCAGCCGAAGACCGCGAGACGTGGGTGCGTGCGATCGAAGCGCAGATTGACGCTGCTCTTCAGAAGCAACTCTCACAGCCGTCGAGCAACCAACGAGTACTCGCCAACAAGTCTGATGTTAGTACAGAGAACGAAATCTGCCGGTTCCAGGTTGCTACTTACATTTTTTTGTGAGAAAAATTAATAAATTAGTATTATTACTAATAATAATTAATAAATTTTTTGTTATTATTATAGATAATAAGAGTTATATCATTAATAGCCATATTTAGGCTTATTAATAATTACTATATTATTATAAATGAATTATTTATAAATAGTTATAATAATAATATTTGAATAATGTCTCCAGGTGCAAGGCCTCCTCGACGTGTCCGGCAACGCGCGCTGCGCGGACTGCGACGCAGAGAAGCCAGACTGGGCATCGCTCAATCTGGGAACACTCATCTGCATGGAGTGCTCGGGCATTCATCGCAATCTTGGATCACATATCTCAAAGGTTAGAGAGGGAGAGAGCATGGAAAGGAGAGAGAGAGAGAGAGAGAGAGAGAAGAGAAGAGACAACCCTACTCGTCAGGTTCGCTCTCTGAAATTCGACGACTGGCCTCTGGAGTACCTCGCTGTTATGAGAGCCATAGGAAACGATGCTGCGAATCGAATCTGGGAGAGCAAGGCATCGAAGGCGAGTTTTTATTCATTTCTTTATTTTCTTTTATTTTTATATTTTGCATGATTTATTTTCTCTGATTATGGTTTCTTAGGTAGTAATAGTAAAACAAAAATGTCAAATAAGATGAGAGCATTGCAAGCCACTATTTTAATGAGAAATGCAATTAATAAGACGGTGTTTTGCAGGAATCGAAGCCTCGCGCGGACGCGTCTCCCGAGGAGCGCGAGGCGTACATCCGTGCCAAGTACGTGGCGAAGAAGTTCCTGCCGCCGCTGCCTGCGGCTGCTTCCGAGAGCGTCGGCACTCAGCTTCTTTCCGCCGTTCTCGACAGAGACATCTCATCGATTTCTCTGCTTCTTACTAAGTACTTCATATTATTATTTTTTGTTATATTGTTATCTTTTTTCTTCTTCGTTATAATTTGTTTTACTTAGTACTTTTTAAAGGTACTTGAGAGTCTTACCCGTAATGATTAAAGTACACTGTGTAATTAGGGTGATTAAATTGAAAGACCTTTTGATATTAGCATAATAGAGCTTTTAGGAGTCTTTTAGGAGTTTGAGGTTTCAAATGGATTTTTGCTTTTTTTACCTGAACGATTTTGTAACAATGGCTCCTTTCCATCAGAGCGACCCCGGCCGATGTCAATTCGACAGTCTCTTGGACTGACCGGCGGACTCTGCTGCATCTTGCCTGCTCCAATGGAAATGTCGAGATTGTCCAGCTGCTGCTATGGGTTAGATTATTTTAAAGTTTTAATATATAATTTTTTTTCTTTAATCTACCTTTAATGATGCAACTACCCCGAGGAGACACTGATTGTGAGTAGAAATGCGAGCCATTTACCACATTAAGAGCGATTGATATAATTTATGTTCACTTTCTATATTTATGTTCAGTTTCAATATTTATATTTCACTCTCTCTCTCTCTCTCTCTCTCTCTCTCTCTCTCTCTTTCTCTCTTTCCAGAGCAAATTACATTTTTAATGTATTAATAAAAATAATGATTGACAATATGTTTTCGTCGTACAGAACCACGCGGAGCTGCGCGCGCTAGACGAGCAGGGCCGCTCTGCGCTGTGGCACGCGCGGCACGGGGACGCGGCGGACTGCGCGGCGGTGCTACTGGGGGCGGGGCTTCCGGCCGACTACGGACTGCCCTCGGCCATGTCCGCGTCCAGTCTGGCTAGCGGAGAGAAGGACGCGGCCACGAGGGGCATGCCCAGTGAGGTCAGCTCAGCCGGATTTTATTTAGTTATCTGTTTTTATTTTTATTTTCATTGTGTTTTATGTTGACGTGGCAATATTTTTAATGATAATAATACTTTTTGTAGTATCTTGAAGGGTGAAAAGATGTAGACATGAAGTCTGCTCTTTTAAACTTCTGTTGACACGATGTAACGAAATGATTGAAAATATAACTTTTAAAAACTATTTAAAACTTATTATAAATAATAATATGAACTTTAGGCAATCATGGGCTCTCTCTGCACGCGGGAATACGTTGCGGATGACGCGACCAGGCAGCAGCTGCCGTGCGGGGGCCGCCGCTCCACGGCGCCGCAAGTCCAGGCCAACATTTGAGTCACGCTTGGTCTCGCCACGAAAGAGTTTTGGCCACGCCACGATTACGGTATTCTTCTGTGTTGAGAAGATGATGTTGTCACCCAAAGCTTACTCAAATAGTACTCTGATCTCACATCGTACGCTCTTCTCTGTCATTAATTATGCAGATTGGTCATAATTTTCGAATTTTGTGTTACTTCAATTCTTGCTAAAGTTGGAAGATTAGAACACGGGATTTAGCAAGTGTAAAGAGCCACTTTATGTTCGTCGAACGTTTAAACCCACTATTTTTTTATTCCTAGCCCCTCTTCCATTCTTTTCCCTCCTTTCAATATTCAAACACGCCACCCACACCACCACATTAATCTGTTTTATGCGCTACTAAAATTTTGTTTATGCAAATTTTATCCGTTTTCCCTTTTTTCTTGCTGGTGGGTGCTTTTTCCATATTTCTCTCTCTGTCTCTCTCTCTCTCTCTCTAAATTGTTCAATAGTTACAGTAACTTATCGCTTGCTGTATTTTCTGTACATAATTGTCGAGGTATTCCTGTTAAGATGCGATTCATATACCAGAATTGGCGAAGCTCTCTCTCTTTCTCTTTCTTTTTCTTTTTCTCTTTCTCTCTCTTTCTTTCTTTCTTTCTTTTTTTCTTTCTTTCTTTCTCATTTCGCTGAAATCGCCTTTCTCGCACGAAAACCGCCTCAAATTTATCTCTCCTCGTGGCTAGCCCACTTCCTATTTCCACAAACGGCCTTTTTCCATTTTGTGCAGCCGAACAAAGAAATAGTGACCTCCTCGATAATTCTAACTGAAAATCGTCTTCTGCTATTTCCATCCTCTTTTTGTGATACCCGAGTGAGCATACAAGTTGTATTCCAGCAAGTAAGCAGTATATGTATACATGTTATGTTATGTTACATAAGAGCTAAACAAGTGCACATTCCTTATTGTTAGCACACTCACTCAGCATTTTCACTCTCTCTCCCAGCTGGCTGTCGTTCGCTTAAGTCGCGTTTTACAATGAATATTGCGATAATTAAATGATAAAAGACTTTCCGTTTTACTACCCACTAACTAGTTAAAGTACCAAACTAGTAAGAGTGTGCAAGCTACTCTTAGTTTGAAAGAGCCACCGTTGGTACCTGAAATGAGATAAGTTATCCAGAACGCACAAGTTGTCGAGTTATAATCTTTAGAAAAAAGCAGTAATGAATGCGGCTACACATAAAAATATGAATAGTTTAATTACGAAAATGAGTTAATGTGTAGGAAAATAAATTATTAAAAAATTATCTAAATTCAATTGTTTCTCATTTGAAAGATTTTTTTTGCTGCTTCGAAATGCTGTCAGAGAGCCGGTTTCTCAGTTTCTCCAGTTGTTTTACTGCCATCCGTATTTTTAAAACATCAATAAATTATTTTAATCTGCAACATAAATAATTTGCCTTTTTTGAATTTTTTTTAAATTCAATTGAATTCAAATCAATTATCAGTATTTTTGCCCAGTTTTGTCGGTCATCAAAAAGGAATCTCTGTATTTCGTTTTGAACTTAAAATCAAACAGTAATTATTTCTTTTTGCTATAACAAGAGTAAAAGAGTGAGAGAATGAAAGTGATTGAGTGTTTCCTGAGTGACGAAAGATGCGCTTGAATGCGTCGATGAGTGTTTCCTGAGTGACGAAAGATGCGCTTGAATGCGTCGACGCGTCTGGTGGGCGAGCGTCTTCTGCTTGTTCCGTACGAAGCAAAGCATGTCCCGGTCTACCATTCTTGGATGGAGGACGATAAACTCAGAGAGTAAGACATCTCTGAGGCGACACACATGAAAGAGGAGCTTTAATCCTTTTTGCATATCGCTTATTTAAATATCATGGTTCTTAACAATAACAATACAAACTCACAAATAATCCTCGTCTTTCTGCTGGTATTTGCAGGACTTGTTTCCTCTTCCGCCTTCGTATAAGTTCACCATTCATATATGGCTTGAATATTGGAAAGGTTTTTTAATGTTTTTTTAAAGGCAGACGGCATCCGAGAGACTCTCGCTGGACGAGGAATTCGAGATGCAGAGAAAGTGGAGAGAGGATGAGGACAAGCTGACCTTCATTATACTGGAGAAGGGAAGAGCCGAGGCAGGAGAGGAAGAGGTGAGAGAGAGAGAGTGTCAGAGAGAGAACGACAGAGAAAGAGAGAGAGAGGGAGAGAGAGCGCGAGGGAGAGGGAACGAAAAGAGGAGAAAAATGAAGGAGTCGTGCATGGTCGGTGATGTCAACATTTTCATCTGCCCCGGAGAAGAAGGCGAAGAGGAGGCGGATGCAGAGGTCGAAGTCATGATCGCGGTGAAGGAAGCGAGGGGTTAGTAGATTCGGAATAATGGAAACATCCATCATTTTTTCTCTATCTACCCATATACGATCTCCTCTCTCTCCCTATCTCTCACTCTCTCTTTCTCTCTCTTTCACTCTCTTTCTCTCTCTCGCTGCCTTCAGGAAGAGGCTTCGGCAAAGAGGCAGTGCGTACAATCATTGGCTACGCCTTCAAGCATCTCTCACTTTCCAATTTTCGAGTCAAGGTTCATTAACTCGTATAAATAATATGTTTTTCGTAACTGTATCTTTCAATTATGCTTCTTCGACATTTCATCCAAAATTATATTTTATGTTAGAAGAATTTTTAAGGATTTATAATTTATTGTTATATAACTCTTTCTTTGAGATTGGATACGACAACACGCCATCGCTGAAGATGTTCGAATCGCTTAGATTCCAAATAGAGTCAGCTTCTGAGGTTTGATTTTTTTTGAGTTTTCAAGTCGACTTCTTAGGATTCAAAGTGAGACTTGTTTCCTTCTCTTACCTCATATTATTTTTTTTGTCAGTTTTCTCTTTTGCTATGCTGGAACAAAATAAAAAATTTGTGACTTTTATGCAGTTGTATCCACGACAGGTTTTCCGCGAGCACACTCTCCGCCTCACTGAGAACGGACTTCGATCTGTACTAGAATACTTTGAAAAGCACGTCCGCCAAGCCGTTTAATAGTGTGGTCTTCATTTCTCTCTCTCTCTCTCTCATTCTCTCTCACTTTCTCTCTCTCACACACACTTTCTCTCTCTCTCTCTCACTTTCTCTCTCTCTCCTCTCTCTCTCTCTCTCTCTCTCTCCCTATAGGTTCATGTTGTTGTTCTTCTTTCATGTATTTTTGGATATAGTTGTTGTTATTCTTATGTATTTACATATAAGTAAAGTGCCTCACAGGCAATAAACGTCTTTTTATACTTCTTTAACTGCTCAAGAATAACAACGCCCTATCGTTTGTATGGAAACAATCGTAGGATAACTCCCAATTATTTACTACAGTTATTCTGGAAAGGCAATACAGCAATAACAGACATGAAACTGTGGAAGAGTTTGCATAACTAACTTGAATTGAATGAATTGAATAAACTGGACCTGTTCTACACGAATAATATACCATCACCAAAAAACCTCTTTTCTGCCAAAACATCACTTCTTTGCTTCCAAAAACATCAAGATTAGACTTTCCTTTTACTGCTGCACTTTTAGGTGGTTGCAAAACGGCCAAGCCTGAGCTGAACTCTCTGAAGAATCAAGAGATCACATCGGAAATTCTCGCCCACGAGTATTTGATCAAACTACGAGACGACTGAATAAAAACTATGGCAAACGCTTTCGAACTGCAACCTCCTTTCTCAGATTGCTCTGCCTGGAAGGCAGCTCGAGTGGCTGCATTCGGTGGACTTGACAGAAGAGCCTTTTCTTGCTTGGGTCTGCCCTCTTCGCTTCCTGAAAATCAAGGCATGAACTTAAGATTCAAATAGCCTACCCGAAAAAATCTTGATACAACTGTTGAACGAGCAGTAAAATTTATTTTAAACAATACACGAAAATAATTCGCTACATATCTTATTCTTGTCTTTTTTCGAATCGTATTTTTGAATTACACTGACACACATATTTAATTAAAGGGTGTATCGAACTTATAAGTTGGATAATTAAATTTCTAGAATTCTACAAGAAACAGTTCTATCATAGCCATAAAGCGTGGGAATAATAATACATTTCTTCCCACGCCGATGTTTGCCGAACACGTCTGATTAGTTGGCCCGTGTACGGCGTGATTTGGCTTGTGTATGCCGTGGGATAATTACCACTTTAAATAACGCTGTACAGTTTCGTTACCATTTCCTTTTCACTTTACATTTCGATCCGTTATGTTTGGAATTGGTCTAAGATAAAGACTTGTTAAAGAGTACCAATCTTGTTGACAAAGGGCTTTCCTTATTCACAGTTAATAAAAGAAAAGATTTATGAAGAGCAGAGGAGTGCAATCTTATTTCGTCATCGCACCTGGAGGATTCTCTTATTCTGTCCAGTAGGAATGACTTCATGGCCGCTTGCCAAGGGTTAACGCCACTCCCCATTTCGTAAAGGTCTAATAATCGACTGAATTAGCTGTGGCTGTTATACGGAGCTATCCTTGCACTTCTCATCCCAGGCAATCCTAGATATGCTCCTCTCACAATCAGTTCGCTTCTTTCACTAACCTTCCAGAGCACTTAATGTGTTAGCTCAGACCAGTTATAAATCATTAGATGACATCGCTCTTTAATGATATATGTACATATTTTCGCGATAGCGTTGTTCACTAGCAAGAAAAGAAACGATTTACTCATGATTAAGCAAGCTTGATCGCGTGTACGTTCTTATTGTCAGCTTTAGCTATGTTTCTGACTCTACCCTTGGAGTTGTCATTTTATTGCTCACCATCAGACGGCAGAACCACAAATGTTTTTTTTCTTGCGTTCAACATTTGTAATTAAACTGAATCTATTTATAAAGTAGAATTCTGGGAGATAGGATGGAGAGGGTTGGTGGGAATGTGGATGAGGGGGTAGAGAGGATAGAGGGGGTTGGTGGGAATACGAATGACGGGGGAAGGCGCCTCAGGCGCCGATTCCAGTGATGATATCGTCGAAGCGGCTGTCCTTTGTGATGCCGTACTCGGCCAGCAACTTGTACAGCTTTTCCTGGCGCTCCTGCCAAGAAATCGATATTTTCTAGAGCAATATAACATCTGGGGTTTCGACCTTCTCAATCTCAGCAAAGGTGCGGTTGGCTTGTTCGGGGCGCCAGGCAATGGGCGTATTCTCCTCTGGGTTCCTGAGGGCCGGGACGATGTTCTAAAGAGATATTTTAATTTTCAAAAAGATGAAATAAATGTATATGAAGTGGACAGACCTCATTCGGCTGGCGGCTGTTCTCTCGGAAGTTCTCTTCCTCGCGGCCGATGATGTTCTCGTCGCCGCAAGCCTCGAAGAAGTAAACAGACGGCGGCGGGCCCCCGAGTCGCACGAACACCGGCTTCTCGTACTTGTCCATCACGTACACCGACTTCTTCACGTCCTCCTCTCCGCTCTGAATCGGCTTACGAAATGTCACGATTACTGTATGACAAGCGAAAGTCGGGGCGGGACCCAAATCTTTATCAGGCTCACGACCTCGGGCTTGTCGAAGGCGTAGACACTGTGCAGCGGGCGGACGCTGATGCAGGAGTTGGAAAGCGCAGCCAGGAAAGGAGCAGAAACTAGAGCGGAGACCGGGGACGGAAGGCCCGATGAAAGGGAGAGGCGGGGCTGGGCCACCGAGCTGAGAATTATTTCATTTTCTCCCGGATTGGTATTTAAACAACATTGCAATGAAATTTGAAAATGACCAAATTCAGCTGAGAAACTGATGGATAGATGTTTAGTTTAAGCAGATTGAGAGTTGAAGAAATTACCTGTTCTCATGGTCCGTCGCGGTCACAAGCGTTTCTTTTCTATAAAATTACTCGAATAATATTTGGAGTAGGAACTATCGTCTTAAGATTAGTCCAAAAATCATGCTTTTCCATGAGATATTATTGTAATTTAATGAACTAACTCGTATTTCAGGCTGGCAAACGCGTTCTC
Organism: Allodiplogaster sudhausi; assembly: GCA_945643635.1. Taxonomy (NCBI): domain Eukaryota; kingdom Metazoa; phylum Nematoda; class Chromadorea; order Rhabditida; family Diplogasteridae; genus Allodiplogaster; species Allodiplogaster sudhausi. The sequence continues at coordinate 2,350,091 of CALZFC010000049.1, forward strand.
CAGTTCATCCTCACTAAACGACACGTCAAAATTCATGCAAAATTTCACTTTCTTTTCCACGACAAGCTCGAGGAATCCCATTTGCCACAGTTCTACATATGAATGTCTAGGCTACCAGGCATCAATAGATATTCTGCACAATTTATTTGCATTAGTTAACTATTCCTATTCTTGTGAAATTTTTGTAATTTCTTTAAAGAATATTAGATTTTGAATTTCCCGCCAAGACCTCGGCATCTTCTCTCCGATTCGGTAGAGGGCGGGGCGGTCGGTGCCAAGCACTTTGGCCGCCTCGTCCAGGAATTCTGTGTGAGTCGGCGAGCCAGGAAGATCTAAGAATAAGGTGCCGTTTAAGTAAGAAACCGATGGGATTGCTTTTATAGATTACTTTTTATTTCATTTGCTTACTTTATTTATAATTGCATAAAGATACCGAGTTCGTTGTAGTCGAAGGTTTCCGCTGTCTCGCACATGCTCAGGTCCATGGTTAGCGTTTTCTGTAAGCAATGTTTTATTTTAACAGATTTTATTTTGTAATTTTAAAAAGAAAAAAAGCTACGCTAATAATAAAATCGTTTGACGACATTGCGGTTAGTTTTAGAAGACGGAGCAAGCGAGGAAAGAGATGATGTTGGGAACAGAAAGGGAGCGAAGCGAAGAACCAACCGCTTTCTGCGAACTTCGTGCAGAGAACTGAAGAGAACTTCCTTCTTCCGCTTTTATTGCATCAAGTACTTTGCATTTTCATTTGAACTTTTGCACTTGTCAAGGACATCAATTATAAACTTCACGTTTTAAACTTTTACTCCCGTTCTTTCACAATGCTCATGTACTGTGAGTTCGTATTTCAATTTTTACAATGCAAACTTGGTCTTCACATCGAAGTTTTGAGCGATAGAGAGGGAAAAAAATAGAGTGAGAGAGAGAAACAAAGAAGAGAATATCTGGGAAAAATCAAAGGGCCATGTCAATCACTTAGGTTTTAAAAACAGTATTTTCAATTATTTAATTCGACTTGATAATCTGAGGGTGTCGTGTGTCTGGGGCTTATAGACTACCAATCTGGAGGCTAAATGGACGATGTTTTATTTGTGGAGTTGTGTGAAGAAAAGATCACTTTTGATCCCCGGAAAGAAGGGAAAAACAGGAAAAACATGGGTTCTAGAGATATGTAGCTTTAAGCTATCAGCCTTGTTTCCCTTGCTGTCCGGGTAACAGAAGGGATCCTTTCTTTAATAAGACATTTTCTCGGCCTTGTTGAGAATTCTAAGTCATACATATGCACTTATGATTTCTCTACTTTTATTCGACCCCGGGCTGGAAGCGAAGAAAGGATTCCTTCCTTCTGAGATCCCTGCTTATCTTAGATGTTGAAAGAGTCATGAAACAATTTACAGTTATAAGTTTGAAATTTGTTAATTAGCTATTTTTGTGATTACGGGTAAGGGTGAAAATATGCAAATTTATGCAAACTAGCACATTGCGAATGGTACCTTTTTGAAATTGTAATACAGACAAGGATGCCAATGTTTTCCTAGCATCACCGGGGTTCAGAAGGGATCGTTTCTTATTTTCTTAGCTTCCGGGGAGGGGGGGAGGGGGGGGGGGGGTTAAGCCGAGAAACACTAACTACTATCTTCCAGGAGACAGACTCGAATAAGCAGAGAAATCACAAGTAGGACGAAGAATTCTCAAACAAAGCTGATAGGCATCGACAATTTTTGTGCTAGTTGAATTTATCTCTTTTCATTCGAGTTCGGCTTCTGTCTGATGGTACCGACCATGCCGAAAGCTAAATTGTATTCCCGCAGTCATGCGACGAAAAGAATCAGAATCACCGGATAGCAAGGAAAACAAGGGTAGATGCTTCTTTTTTTAGTTAGAAAAATTGCGGAGTAAAATGAAAGAAAAATAGATGAGAGACCTTGAAATGATCGGTCTGGCAGCGAAAGGACGGACTTGAGTACTCTTCATCAATCATGGCGGTCAGGAGAGAAGTTCCGAGTGCTCACAGAGAACGAGCAACGGGGGACCACCCAAGAAGGACAGCTGAAATTTTTTTGTCAGAGGCCAACGATGACATTAATCAGTAATGGAAATATCAGTATCTTTCCGCCCCCTCTCTTTCACACACACACGCTCTCTTCTCACACCTTAAAGAAGGACTATTAGCAAAAAAGGATACATAGACGGAGAGAGAGAAAGAGCGTACGCTTCAAGGAGTGCTGGTCTATGATTTCTCTGGCTCTTCGGCTTTTCTCGTTTGATTTCGACTTGCGAGAGATTCGCACTGTGGATGCAAAGAAGGGAGATGCAGACGAAAAGGAAGATTTGCTGATGGGTCCTTCTCGATGCATCTCGGTTGGCAAAGTGTTATTTATCGGAGCCACACTCTTCTTTTCGAAAGAAGGTTGAGCTAAGAACTCAGAGATGATCGTATTTAATACAGACGCCTTTATCTATTTTCTCTAAGCATCTCAGAACACATGCCTGAAATTTCTAGTTATATTTCTCAAGCTTTTATAAATGATGTTGCCCTAACGAAAGGCGTCTTAAATAAATCTTGTTTTCTTGCTGGCGTATTTTAAAAATATTGCTATATATATTGCTATTAATTTGATAAATTAATTTCTATATAAAAAAGAATGCCTCACTCGTCTCCCTTGCCGTCTGTTGAAATTGTCGAGGAGACCATACACGAGAAGCTTGTGCGAGCCATGAAGATGCACATTGCAAAGGATCCAGATCGGTTGGCAGTGGTCAGGGAAACTTTTTGTTAACTTTCATTAACAATATGATCAATTAAATGAAACAATTTCAGTGTCAATAGAATCGGTCATTTATTTTAATTAACTTTACGGTATAGTCCGTACGTAAATACCTGCATACTTATGATTTTCTTGTCTGCCAGCTAATTTTGAAAAAAATATGAAGAATAAATAAATGGAATAATAAAAATAAGAAGAATAAAGTAATGGAATACAGAGCTGTTCGCTCGCTGTTTAATGTGTTAAAAATTCTTTTTTTAAAGTTAATAATCTCTCTCACACGCAAGAGCAAGGAATAGTCAAAGAAGAATTACTTGCTTATTATTTGTTTACATTACATTTCCTGTAGATCTGCGCTAACGACGAACGAGAGCGCTTGACCTACCGCCAGCTTCTGCAGCGTGCGCAGCGATTGCAAGCCTTTCTTCGGGCGAACAAAGACTTCAGAGAAGGCGACATCGTCATCGTCATGAAGAACAGATACGTCGAGTTCGTACTCTTTTTCATCTGCAGCTTATTTATTGGTCTTAATGAAATCGTCCGGGGAATCTTTCTACAGTAGAGTGTGCGATGCAGTTCAGTCGAGAGAGAGAACGTGAAAGAGGAGGGCGGCTCATATGACCGTTCGAATTTCGTTTGCCTACATATATGTATATTATAAAGGAGTGAATAAAAAAGTTCAAACTTTCGAGGTAGATTTTTTTGACCACAGCAAATTTTCCCATTAAGAGAAAGGCATATGTATGTAAGTTATTCCCGAATAGCTCCTTTAATGCTTGAACTTCTTATCATGAGATCCCACCGTCTCTTTTGCATTCTCCGAAATTTCTTGCACCAAGTCACATTGATTAAATTGTGATTGAGAGAATTGAATTTACAGACAAAATTGCTATCGCCTAATTTTAAAAGGAAGTAACTCTTTTCGTGGAGAAAAAAATTATTATCATAATTCTCTGCATATTCATCTCGCTCATCCCGCTAAGTGCTCTGCACAGTTGAAATTTATTGGTTTTGTTTGTATTATTATTAGAGACAAACTTAAAGGAGCCAAAAAAACTTTTTTTTCCACTCATTTTTATTTATTTATAGTACATGAAATAAGATATTTCAATGTGACAGCATTAAATTATAATAATATAGTCGTTAAATTGCGAAATAGTAAAAGTAGATAAAATAGATTTTGCCTGGCACAGCCGTGAGAAATCGTGTGATTTAGCGAGACGCGACTAGAGCGGCCAGGAAAAGTGAAATAGATTACGGCAGAGTTTCGTGCTCCTTTCATCGTCCATTCAGACGAGCTTGAGAGTCAGATTGTGGACTCCCGAAGCGCGGTGATAATCACGGACAGCGCTCATCTCTCTACCGTTCTCGAAGCTAAGGCACAGCACAACTACGTCAAGGTCCAAACAAATATATATTTTTTTCTTCAGGAAAAGAGTCACAAATTGCCGACAACGAATTGAGCATTTTTATTTTGATAAATAAATGATCTGGTGTAAGACATTTGGTGAGATTGATCGATCGAGTGAGGAGGAGTGAGAGAGTCAAAGACAGAGAAAGGAAAAGAGAGAGAGAGAGAGAGAGAGAGAGAGAGAGAGAGAGAAAGTGAGCCAATTCAGATGGTTCTCTGCCGTTGTGATGATGTTTCCTCTGGCTCTTCTCTTCCCGCAGGCGTCATCAACTGGAATGAAGTTATGGCAACAGAGCCAAGCGAGGAATATGGGGACGGTAAGATGTCACCGCATCTTCAATTCAAAGAACTCAAGTAATTCAAGACTTATCTTCAGGAAAAATTCGGTGTTCATTGCTCAAAACCAGTCTTGATCTTGAGGCATCTATACATTTTAGTGAATGCACATTTAATTTTCACGCTGTTTCGAATTCATAGAAGAACAGAGAGTTACTGTTCTGTATTCTTAAAATAGACGTTGAATGTACATAGGATTAGGAGCTGCTGGGAACACAAGTTACTTCCTTTTCGTAGTGCACCCAAGAGACTTCCGGTTAATCTCGCTATATCTCACAATCAGGGCAAATCTTTTTTCTCTCCTTTTTTTCTATCTTGTTCAGACTCTCAAGGCTATCCAACAAAAAGGCATGGGGAACGAATCACAGAAAGCAAAGAAATGATCGACACACATTTTTTCTAGACAAGAGAGGTTAAAGGAAGAGAGAGAGAGAGAGAGAGAGTGAGATATAGAGAGGAAGAGGGAGAGAGAGAGAAAGAGAGATATTGAAAGGTTTTAGCATGATAGGTGGCAGAATGGTACGTGTTCGTGGGTGGCACCTGTGAAATGAGAAGAAAACTATAAACATTCGCCGTTTGTTGGCTTTGCGAGACGAAGTGAGAGAGAGGCTGAAAGAAACAGAGAGAGAGAGAGAGACTAAGAGAGGCGGAGACAGAGAGAGAGAGAGAGAGAGAGAGAGAGAGATGTCAAAATAGAGAGCTCAAATGGAAGGTAGCCCAGCTTCAAAGAGGAAAACAGATAAAGAGTCATAATTGACTATAGATGAGAGAGCGATATTTTGTGCAATCACCTTTTAAAGGAACTATCCATGGAGTTTTAAAGCCGCTTGTGCAGAACTAACGTTTGAATTCTCGCATGATATTGCAAAAAGTTTTGGCGTCACTGCAAACTAGACTGTGTGAGTCTTTTTCTCTCTGCCTCTCTTCTCTTCCCTCGAATCTCAAGCGTAGCTTGCCGCTTCGCACCTAGTTTTCACCTTCTCTCTGGTAGAATGAGGGTGTGCATGCGGACAAAATAGGCAAGGGGTGATGACGTCACTCCCTAAATTCTACAGTACGACGTGGGGAAATTGTGGTTTTTCTCCTCAGGGCCCCTTCAGGACGCATTCTCACTTTTCCTAACGATGTTCTAATTGGACCGGATAGTATTAACAAAAAATTCAGCAACATTGTAATCTCCATGGACAGCTCCTTTAAACTATAGAGAAGATAGTGATCTCACTATGTTTTTGGGCTCTCTCAAAACGCCATGAGCAGCCGCATAATGTTCAATTTTCCTTTTTTTCGCTACATACTCATCTTTGCCCAGATTCGCAGACTAAGTATAAGAAAATCACACGAGTAAGAGAAAAAATTATTCTGAAATAGAATCCGAATAAATCAAAGAAAGGAAGACATTCTAAATACAAGAGGTGAGCGAAAGCGAGAGAGAGGGAGAAGGAGACAGAGAAAGAAAGAAAGAATATAGAAGAGAGACAGTGAGAATGAGAGAAAGAAATAGAGAGAGCTTCGAAGAGAGAGAGAGAGAGTGAGAAAGAGATAGGAGGAACAGATATGCTTGCGGTGGAGAGTGTGTTGAATGTGTATAGAAAAGCGTGGCGATGCAAGCATCTTGGGTGGCAGCCGCCGCGGAGTCAGAACGAGTTCTTGGGTGGCCGTCGAGTGCAAGGAGGAGAGATTTCTGTGAATTGTATTTGAAGAAGTGGCAGCAGGAGAAAGGAGAACAACAATCAGTGATAACTGCTCTTCTCTTTCAGATCTGACAGATCCCGGCACAGTGAATTCAGAGAAAGCGCAAGGTACTAAACTCAAGAAAGTGGGGGATATTGTGGCAGGAAGAGAGAGAGAGAGAGAGATAGTGAGATTGAAATATTCAAGAGCACGTTTTGCATAGATTGTACAAATGTATGCATGACTAGTCTTCTTAGTTAAATTTTAAAATATGTATTTGTCACAGTCCGTGATCAAGTTCATGACCCAATAACAGCGAATAATTCTAGTGTGCTACCGTATGCCTTCCAGTGCACGCTCATTCCACCTCCTCAGTGATGTATTCGTCGGGCACGACGGGGCGTGCGAAAGGCGTCATGATATCCCAACTCGCAAACGGCACTATGGTGGAAATGTTCAAGAGGTAGCAAGTAACCTTTGTCAAAACTCTCTCATTCTCACGTGATATTTCACAGCGTGAAAATAGCTCGCGAGAATGAGAGTGCGAACGGCCACGCCGAAATCTCACATAATTTTTCGGTCATCGCCCTCATTTATACGTAGCTGCTACATTAAAGAAACAAAGAAATATTCTAAACAAAAGATGTAAGGAAAATTTCTTAGACGCTACGAACTTGAGTTCGGGCCAGTTCTCAGCGGCAACCAGCCGTTTTCGTGGGAATCGGTTAGAAATGGTTTCTCAGCTTTAAAACCCCGATAACCATCATGTGGACAATTTTCACTACATATGTATATATATTTTTTCCTAATACATACATACATATATTCATGCAAATAGAATAGCTGTTGTTCTAGTGTGTGAGGAAAACGATTTAGGAGCGTCTTTTGCTCTTTATTCCCTTGCACCACGGACTCGTTCTTTTCCCGATTGATGATTCTGGGGGGAGGGCTCGTGGTGCTGATGAAGGGATTCGAGCCGCGCCTCTACTGCGCCACCATTCAGAAGTTCAGCGTAAGTCATGCAATACATCTACTTATGTATGATCATTAAAAAAGAGATCACGAGAAAGAGTGTTGAAGAGAGTGCAAGATATGAAGGGAAGACAGTTGGTCGTGAGCAATCTGTAAATGAGCCGTGCTGGAACCACGAAGCATACCGGCTGAACCATTCCGTGGTTCCGACGCGTCACTTCAAACAATTTCTTCGATTTTTTCCCACCATTGGCTAAAAATACAGAATTGCTTTCTGGGTGTTACAAAAAAGAAACTCTTAACAGATTCACGTCCTCTTTGTGAGCTCTCCGCTGCTTTCTTGGCTCCTGAAGGACTCATCGCCGGACACCTTTGAGCTTACCTCAGTCAAGGTGAGATACAGCGCATTGTACGCAGTACTCGTGAACCATCCGCAGCTTTCTGGAACTTGGAAAACAATAACAACAATAATAAATGTTGTGTATTCTCTTAGTGAATAAAAGAAATGAAAAGATTCTGTGCTCGGCTGGCGCCCACGTCCAAGAGTCGGTTTGTGAAGGAATCCACGCGAAGCTGCCCTCCGTTCGCGAAATCATCCATGGTACAATTTTAAAGAAAACAAGGAATAGAAGGTAATTGCTAATAAAATTGATAAGTTGTAATTAAAAGAAAAGTGATGGAGTTCATTGGAGCGAATTGAACGGTATTATCCGCTTCAGTTTCGAGTTTGAGCGAGCATACGGAACAATTGTAATAAGAACAAAAAGTATGTAAGATATAACAAGAACAAATAAGTAAATGCGTGATACATGTATATTTGTATTTGTAATTTAATATATTATATAATTATCTTTTTTCAGCCTACGGCATGACCGAGATGGCGACAGTCATGAACATGTCTGACATGTCTCTTGAGAAGCAATTCCTTAGCGTCGGGCTCCCATCGCCGAACATTCAGCACAAGGCTCTTCTATCCTTTTATTTCTTTTTCTTCTCTTTAAAACTTTTTTGTTCTTTTTTTTTACAGACGAATCGTAAGTACAATAATTTTGTCATAAAAGATTTTGGCATCTGCCAATTGGTAGGCCATTGCTCATGCTGATTTTGATTGTCTTGCCGTGCTTAGATCGTGGACCTCGAGACGCAGCGAGAGGTGGCGGACCGCGTCGTCGGCGAGGTGTGCCTCCACTCGCCGACCATGATGAGTGGCTATCTGAACGACCACGAGGCTACGGCTGACGTCATCGACGCCGCGGGCTGGCTCCATACTGGTTCGCTTCTATTTTTTTTCTGTATTTTTTTAATGATTGTTGTACAACTAATTTTAAACTTACTACCTTGAGACGCATGCTCTTCTTTCAGTAACATGCTTTCCATCCTTACAGCTCTTTAAAAGAAGAAGAAGATTTAAAAAAGTGCTAAAAAAAAAAATGAAGGTAAAGGAGGGGAAAGCTCCCTCGTTCACCGGAGCTGTCCTTTAAAAATTACTCAATTCTTGAAGCACTCATTTAATTAATAACGCCATACTGGAGTTATACAAAACATGGCAGGGCCGCTTGAAAAAATGCATTTTTCTTCTTATTTTTTCTATCCATATTAACGGCGGACGCAGACAATGTAATGCATGCAAAAAAGTAAGAAACGTTGGCCAATCGTGGCATGACAGGAGACACGAGCTTCTCGGACGCCGAGGGGCGTCTGACTCTCGTCGGCCGCATCAAGGACATGATCAAGGTGCGCGTGACGGACGCCACCGCTCAGAAGGTACTCTTTACTTTCTCCCCTTGCCAAGGCGAGCGCTTCTAACTATTTGTTCTTTCTGTTTTACCACTAAGGGTATTTTCTTCGTCAGCTTGTCAGATCAAGATCTCCCTGACTTCTAATAACGTATTTGTCCCTTCTTCTGGTTTGAGAGCGGGTGGTAGCTAACAGCTACAGTAAAAAAATTTGGCTGAGCTATATATATTATGTGGCCTCTATATTTGTAGCAAGTTGACAAAAATTGCTCGAACTTTTTAGAAGTACATTTTAGACAGATGCGAATAGGCCACCTTCATAAAGCCATATGTTAGTTATTCAATGAACTGCTTCTTTAAAGGAGAAACGCGAAATTCTGCCGTAATTACATAAATACATGTAATTAAAGTTGTTTCTGAATATTTTAGTAGCATCAATGAACCTCTCCCAAAAGTTCCTCAAACTGAAAGGTGTCGCCGTCCGAGATCGAAGACGTGCTGCTCACTCATCCAAGCGTGCGCGTCGGTATTCCTGACCCGGAATTGGAGGTTCAGGAAGATATTTATTGGCTTCTATTTTGGCGAGAAATCTTTTCCGAAACAGGGAATGCAGCTGATACGCGCCTTCGTTGTTCGATGGGGCCAGGAAGATGCACTTCAAGACATCCTCAGCGATTTCAACAAACTCATCATATGTAAGAACCAAACCTCTAACGAAATACTGAAAGCGAAAGAAACGAGGCGCTTAGGAGCTCATTTTAATCCTCATATGTATATACAGAAACATGTTAATGAGCGAGCAAAGAAGCCTGGCAATGTGTTTAAAAAACGCGACTACGGCAAGTATATTTTCCGATAGGATCATTTAATTGCGCAGTTTGTATTACTATCATCACACGCATAGTATATATGTTGTATTCATGTCGAGAAATCCAACCAAAATTTTAATAATAATAATAATTTTCCTTTTCAGCAAAACTCTCACCAGTGAAGCGAATCACTGGCGGTGTTTTCTTTGTCGATTCGCTACCGAAGACGGCGATGGGCAAAGTGCGAAGATTCGCGCTCAAAGAACTATTCCAAAACGAGGCCGCGCCTGTTTCTTGCCGATAACACACTTTTGCCTGTTGGGGGAAACGCATGTGCGACGAATATAACTTACGATTAGGAAAATGTTTTTTATTGTTGAATAAACAATAAAATTAGATTACTCTCCTACAGAATACCATTGTTTACGATGACAAGCGATGGAATTTCGAGCTTTAATTCACAATGTGGAATTGCAGAGATAAATGCTGCACCTTTTTTTTCGAAATTACATCGAAAGCTACTTGCTTTACCAATTATTCAGTTTACAATTAGGGTTAAAACGTTAAAAAAAATTTAATGCTTTACAATCGACAGTCATAATTGTCACCAAATTCGGCGTGTTATTTCTTATCTCAAGCGCCAGCAGGGATAGTATTTATTCTTGTTATAAATTATCCTTTTCTACTGGGTTACTGTAGATTACGATGACTTCTACGAGAATCTGCCAGCGAATCGTCGAATGACGAAGAGAAGGAGATGTCTGGCGCCGTGGGTCTCGTCGCAAAGAATACGGTAGGCGAGGGGCGGAGTCAGCTCACGTGGCTCCTGCATCGCCATGCCGAGCTGTATGAGAAAGAGCAGAGAATTCAAATTATTTCATTTGTTTAAGCAAGCAAGAAATTATGATGAAAATAATTGATAACAAAAATATTTTATTAATTATTGAAAAATTATTCTGAACACTATTGTATTTAAAATATTCTATTAAACACAAAGAAAAATCCAAAAATATAACGAAAGCAAAATGTTCAAAAATCATTAGCTCATCAGAATATGGATGTCCGTTGTTTATTATTTGTTTTCGCTGTAGCACATTTTTAGAAACAACGAGGGGAAGAGAAAGTGAGAAATTGAGAATGAAGAAGGGAAGGAAATATGTAGAGAGAGGAGTATGTGGTGAGAGAAGAATGAAGAGAAGAAGGACAGGATACAGCATTGGAGCAAAGCGGGAGAAATCAGAGCTAATTGTAAGGAGAAGGGAAGAGAAGTGGAGAGTGGCGAGAACGGAAATAGCACTTGATTGATGTATTACCCATACATGTATGCCAAAATTCTCGGAATTTTCTTTAATTGAAAGAAAGGAAAAATAACAATAATGGACGTATTTTGTACATTTAGAAATGAAAATGAAATGAGAAATTGTTGTGCATTGCCTCTACCAGAATGTACGCCGCGGGCAGGTCGCGCATGGCCGAGCCAAAGTCAACTGGCTCCCTCGACATGAAGCCAGCGAAGACCGCGAGGATTGGCTTCATCTCATTCTCAACATTCCTTCTTTTTCCTGAACAATTGCATGCGTGCATAACATGTATATATATATATATATATATATATAGTATATATATATATATATAGTATATATATATATATATATATATATATATATATAAATATGTATATACATATACTATATAACGAATCGTATTTTTTTTTAATATTATAGCATAAAATGCTTTCGCACATAATTGCCGCGGCCATAATATAACAGTTTTCTTTCAATCAATTGGATATTGTGAATGCCATGTTTTTTAAAACATTAATTTTGAGATGTGGTTATTATAGCATCTCCCCCCCACCCAATACCTCGACGCCATTGCGCGCAGCCCACGCGGAGAGCGCCGTGGACACTTCGGTCATCTTCAGCGAAGAGTTCTGAAGAACTCCGAAGATGCACTCCTTCCACGCGGAATCGGTTACATTCCAGAGGAGAGGCTCGTCGTCTCCAGTAGTCAGCTCTGTAAGAGAGAGGCGAGAGAGATGGAGAGAGGGAGAGAGATGGAGAGGGAGAAGGAGTGGGAGAGAAACGGGTGTCAACAAATAACGAGAGAGAGAGAGAGAGAAAATGTTCACCGGGAGGGAGGAATAGAGGAGGAATAAAGAGTAAGAAAAAGGAAAGAAAAAATACATGCAATTACCGTCAGCGCCGAGGCAAATCGATGCGAATAGAAGCAGAATTGCGAGGCTTCCATTCGCAGGCCACATCATTGAAAAGGAAGAGGAGCACAAATGGAAACCGAAGAGTCCTGCACGGATTGTCTGTTAGAGGATCACATGATAGACAGAGCGCGAGACTGAACCGGAGGATTAGCCGGTGAGAGAGAGACAGTGTGAGAGAACGAGAGAGAGAGACAATGTGAGATAGAAAGGGAGCGAGCGAGAGATAGCGAGTGAGCAGGTGAGAACGAGAGGGTGAAGAGAGAAACTGATTGAACAGAGCTTATTATTAATAAAGGTCCTCTCTGAACACTCACCGTTCCGATCCGTTTGAAAGCTTGCTTCATTTTTCATATACAACAGGGAAGATTAATATTAAAAGTTCAACTTCTTCATACAAACTTCTATGGGCAACGAGAACCTCTCCGAAGGAGCATTTCATTAGATTTAGTGCATTTTTATTTTTAATCTAAATATCTAAATAAGAAATTAGCATAGAAATTCATTCTTCATTCCTTACGAGCAGAGATGCGTAAAGAAAGGAAAAAAGCGGCATACATACATATGTACAAATGTTTGCATTCTTAGAGGAGCAGTTTGCTGAACAAAAAGTTTGTATAAGGTTTGTCAAATTGTTATAAAGTAACAAGCACGCAAAATATGGCTTGTCCAATTTTTTTTTTTAAATGTAACTGTTGAACACCCTCCTCCTATTATTCTGCGAGCGTGTTTAAAATGGTTTTATTGTACTACTGTAGAATCATTCAGTGCATGGTTTCCTTAAAGAACGTGGCTAACTGCGAAAACATAGTCTTTTATAATTTATGTCCTTGACAAGTTCAAAAGTTTGAATGAAAATGCAAAGGACACAACGCTACGAAAGCAGAAGAAGGGAGTTCTCTTCAGTTCTCTGCACGAAGTTCGCCCAAAGCGGTTGGTTCTTCGCTTTGCTCCCTTTCAGTTCCCCACAGCATTCTTTTTCCTCGCATGCATCCACTTCTAAACCTCTACGCCATTTCGTCAAATGATTTTATTATTAGCGTAGCTTAATGCTATTTGAAATTAGAAAACAAAATCTATTAAATGAAAACATTGCTTTCAGAAAACGCTAACCATGGACCTGAGCATGTGCGAGACAGCGGAAGCCTTCGACTACGACGAGCTCGGTATCTTTATGCAATTATTAACAAAGGAAGCAAATGAAATAAAAAGCAATTTATAAATGCAATCATTGAAAATAATTAACAGATAATAAATCGTTTTCTGAATTAAAGAACAACATATTGTCAGATCTTCCTGGCTCGCCGACGCACACAGAATTCCTGGACGAGGCGGCCAAATTGCTTGGCACCGACCGCCGCGCCCTCTACCGAATCGGAGAGAAGATGACGAGGTCATGTCGGGAAACTTAAAAGATAATACAAAAAATAGGAATAGTTAACAAAGGCAAATAAATTGTGCAGAATATCTATTGAATCCTTGAAGCCTAGACATTCATATGTAGAACTGTGGCAGATGGGATTCCTCGAGCTTGTCGTGGAAAAGAAAATGAAATTTTTGTGAATTGTTTAGTGAGGATGAACTGGAGAACGCGTTTGCCAGCCTGAAATACGAGTTAGTTCATTAAATTACAATAATATCTCATGGAAAAGCATGATTTTTGGACTAATCTTAAGACGATAGTTCCTACTCCAAATATTATTCGAGTAATTTTATAGAAAAGAAACGCTTGTGACCGCGACGGACCATGAGAACAGGTAATTTCTTCAACTCTCAATCTGCTTAAACTAAACATCTATCCATCAGTTTCTCAGCTGAATTTGGTCATTTTCAAATTTCATTGCAATGTTGTTTAAATACCAATCCGGGAGAAAATGAAATAATTCTCAGCTCGGTGGCCCAGCCCCGCCTCTCCCTTTCATCGGGCCTTCCGTCCCCGGTCTCCGCTCTAGTTTCTGCTCCTTTCCTGGCTGCGCTTTCCAACTCCTGCATCAGCGTCCGCCCGCTGCACAGTGTCTACGCCTTCGACAAGCCCGAAATAGTCAGCCTGATAAATATTTGGGTCCCGCCCCGACTTTCGCTTGTCATACGGTAATGGTGGCATTTGGTAAGCCGCTTCAGAGCGGTGAGGAGGACGCGAAGAAGTCGGTGTACGTGATGGACAAGTACGAGAAGCCGGTGTTCGTGCGACTCGGGGGCCCGCCGCCGTCTGTTTACTTCTTCGAGGCTTGCGGCGACGAGAACATCGGCGGTTGCGAGGAAGAGAACTTCCGAGAGAACAGCCGCCAGACGAATGAGGTCTGTACACTTCATATACATTTATTTCATCTTTTTGAAAATTAAAATATCGCTTTAGAACATCGTCCCGGCCCTCAGGAACCCAGAGGAGAATACGCCCATTGCCTGGCGCCCCGAACAAGCCAACCGCACCTTTGCTGAGATTGAGAAGGTCGAAACGCCAGATGTTATTATTGATCTAGAAAATATCGATTTCTTATCAGGAGCGCAAGGAGAAGCTCTACAAGTTGCTGGCCTAGTACGGCATCACAAAGGACACCCGCTTCGACGACATCATCACTGGAATCGGCGCCTGAGGCACCTTCACCCCTCATTCACATTCCCACCAACCCCCTCCATCCTCTTGTCTGATCTCTGTCCCTCCCTCTCTTCTCCTGCTCCAATTTATAAATCGTTTCAGTTTTGTTACAAAAGTCGATTTCTCAATTTTTAAACGACTAAAAGTTTGTGAATATCACCGTTTATTGGCAACACCATCGGTATAGAATTGAAGAGAGTACACCGAGGAAATATCGGAAACATTCAAGCACAGGAAGTCAGCATTGTGATGGCAAAGGAATAACGAGAGAATAAAGAGGAGGAGAATATCTCTTGTAATATCATAAAATGGGCAGAAGCAATAGAGCGAAAATGTAAGGAATCGTCAAATACGTATCTATGAATGAAAACTGTATGTGACTGCTTGAGAAATAACTCAATATAAACAGAAAGAAGAACACGGCCACAAAAGAAGAAAAAGAAACTGTTTCAGAGAAAAAAAAACAATATAAGGCAGCGCTCGCTCAGAATCGGTTGTGCACATTTTTAATCGATTGGTTTTGTTAGTGCTGATTGCGAGAAAAATATTCGAGCAAATTCATAATTTATATGATGAGATAAGACGGAAATGAAGTCACGGGGCTTGTCCATTTACTTATGAAAAAATTTCTTGGAAGAGAAGCGGAGTTTAAAGAGAGCTTAAAATATGTATATTTTTTTTAAATTTCATGCTTAAAGATAATGTCTAGGATGTTCATAAGGAAATATGTATGAAAGAGAAAAAATTAGAAATGAACAAATCGATATCTACCAGTCACAACTTGAAGCTATTAGTAAAAAAAATTCTACACAAATGCGCGTGTGTCTCAGGCTAAATTGTATGCACATTTTTGATCTAAAGTAGAATCTCCTTACTGTAAAAAAAATGTGTCATGGAATTAGTGACAGGATGTGGAATCTCAGGCGGAATCACATAATGTAGAGAGAGAGAGAGCGAGAGAGAGAGAGAGTGAGAGAAGGGGACGTAGAGAGGGAGAGATGCATAGAGATAGCAAGACAAAAATAAAAGAAAAAAGAAGGAATATTGGCCGGGTAGAACAGAAAGCACACATGGAAGTTGACGAAGCACAGGAGGGATATAATTGTCGGTAACATATTTGTATAGGTTATTTCGACGCTTGGTTTTTCTTATTCGCGAAGCAAGTGCACATAGATTACCGAAACTTTCTACAACAAATAAAATAAAGTGTTGTTGATAAGGTTGAAAATGAAACGGCGGCAATTGAAGGAGCTTGTCATACAAAAGATGAATTTATGAGAGAGAAAGAACCACTCGCAACAAAATACTACTTCAATGTAGTTGTTGCTTATGTGGAATGAAGAAACCGGGAACAAAATGCCAAATAATGAACATGATGTTCAGGCGGGAAAGGATGATCACTCTTTGGAATCGTTTGATGAGGAAACATTCGAAAAGATGAAGAATGCAAGGCTGTTTGGCTTGTGAGGCAGAAGGGAGAGAAAGAGAGAAAAAGAGAGAAGATATTTGGCACTCTGCCAAGACTCAGTCGTCCCTCTGCTCGATGTCGACTGTGTTCGGAGTGGGAGACGCATCACGAGAGGGAGGGATGGAGGTGGCGGAGGCGGGGGCGGAGCTGGCCGCCGGCGGTGCCGAACCCGCGTCGAACTCGCTGCGAAGAGCACGGCAGAAGGTGAGTAGGCGTGCGAAGAAAGCCTCGGGCGCGAAGGCATCGGCAGGCGAGCGGCGCGGCTCTCCAAAGAAGTCGAGGACCGAGGAGAGCAGCTCCTAGAAAAGTTTTTTTTTATTCTTTTACAAATATTGTTAAAATTTTAAAATTTTTGTTGTACAAATATTTTACATATAATATCATAAAATATTATAGTAATTTTCATAAAATACCATCAGCTTATTATTATGTCTATACAGTTGTACACATGCCTATTTAACGGAATATTGAAACTTCATTCCCTTCCATATTTGCGTGTACGTGCCAAGATAAATTTTGTTTGGTGGCCAGAAATAGTTTGAATGTGTTTGAGAGGAGAAGGAATTGAGAAGGAGCTGAAAACGCAATTGAGAGATTCTTCATCCCTGAGAAGTCCTCTGATCTGCTTCAAATGCGGATGGATAAGCCAAAGTGGATAAAAATAATGTAAATGAAAGCGCCTGCTTCCATTTACTGCTCACTAATGAGCTTTGCCAACCCACTCAAGGTGAGTTGGCAAGGATTCTAGTAGAGAGGGAGAGTGAGAAAGAGCGAGAGAAACAGAGAGAGAGAGAGAGACAGAGAGAGACAGAGAGAGAGAGAGAGAGAGAGAGAGAGGAAGAAGAGCGAAGGAGAGAGAGAGACTAATGCTAAGATAGAGAAATCGTGTGTCTCATGCTTAAAAAATATGATGAAGATTTCGTTGGAAGTTGAATTTTCTAGAATGAAGATAAAGGTCAAAAATACTACGGCAGAAGGTGTGGCCCCTCTTACTTTAGAATGATGATGTCGCAACAGAAGCCAAAGATCATACAAATCAGCTAGAACCACGTGCTTCTGAATATTTTATGGTCGTCTAATTCGAAAGATGAAATTCTATCCCTCCCATACATCTCTGCTAAGCTTCTTTGCCTCAATGTGTATGGAACTTGTTGTTTCGAGTATAAAAGAGTAAGGAATAAAAGCGTCCGCTGCAAGACACGCACAAATTTGCACACGTTTAGAGATTATATACATATCAATGTTTATTTATATACAAACACATACAGTACCGTCCAACATTGTTGGGTCCGAAATTAATCCGATTAATTAAATTAATTTAAATAATTCAAATTGGAATTGCGACGTGATGAGGACACACCGTGCGATTTCCTCGGAGGGTTTTATGTCTTTTTTTATTGCGCGTCACCCTAGAAAAACCGCTTTCCAAAATATGCCGAAATGACAAAGATCTGACAATTTTTCAACGCTACGCTGTTTAGCGGAATTTTTTACGTGGTGTTCGGCTGAGAAACGAGCTGGCTGAATCCAGCAGCCAAACTACAAACAACAAATTGGAGTGAAATTTTCTGAGTGCTTCTGATTTTGTTTAAGTTTCTTCGTTTGTTTTGCTTGAGTTACCTATCATATTTGGGTATAAGTGATAAGAAAAATGATAAATAAGATTTTCTGTAGCGAGCAAAAGATTTGCTCCCTCAGAGAATCGAACACCGGACTTTGAGATTCTCAGACAAACGCTGTCGCAATACACCACACACAACTTGAGAGATATGGCATGTACCTTTGCTATCACATTGTCCGCAGCCTCACCAAAGAAGCGTTGAGGATGACGATTCAAGGGGCTTGCCTGGTTAATTTTTGCAAAGCGTAGACCTCCCAACGCACTGCAACGCTTTTCATTGCAAAAAGTTGACAATCTCTGCGATCGACCTTTCTCTCTTCACTGTCTCTCTCATTCTCTCCCTCTCTCTCCCTCTCTTTACTGTCTCTCTCATTCTCTCCCTCTCTCTCCCTCTCTTTACTGTCTCTCTCTCTCTCGTTCACACATACTCTCACTCCCTCTCTCTCTCTCTCTCACTCTTTCAATCTATCCCCTCCTCTCTTTCTCTGTCGTTCTCTCTCTCTCTTTCTCGTTCAATATATCTCTCTCAGTCTCGTTTTATCTCTCTCCTTCTCCCCCTCTATCTCTCACTCTTATTTCGATCTTTTTCATTCTAAGAGATAACTGTATCTTGATTTTTGGTCGGGTCCGGATAGAAAAGGTACATTCTTCGCTTCTCAAGTTGTGTGTGGTGTATTGCGACAGCGTTTGTCTGAGAATCTCAAACTCCGGTGTTCGATTCTCTGAGGGAGCAAATCTTTTGCTCGCTACAGAAAATCTTATTTATCATTTTTCTTATCACTTATACCCAAATATGACAAGTAACTCAAGCAAAACAAACGAAGAAACTTAAACAAAATCAGAAGCACTCAGAAAATTTCACTCTAATTTGTTGTTTGTAGTTTGGCTTCTGGATTCAGCCAGCTCGTTTCTCAGCCGAACACCACGTAAAAAATTCCGCTAAACAGCGTAGCGTTGAAAAATTGTCAGATCTTTGTCATTTCGGCATATTTTGGAAAGCGGTTTTTCTAGGGTGACGCGCAATGAAAAAAGACATGAAACCCTCCGAGGAAATCGCTCGGCATGTCCTCATCACGTCGCAATTCCAATTTGAATTATTTAAATTAATTTAATTAATCGGATTAATTTCGGACCCAACAATGTTGGACGGTACTGTATGTATGGAGGCGGGAGGCAGAGCGATAATGTCTAGCAAATACCTAGGATTTTATGAAGTGGAAGGAGACTTTTTCACGCTTACTAATTAAACTCATGATGAAGATTAAAATTGTTTGGTGCAAGATTAGAGTTTTTTTTTTACATTATAATGATTTCGTCGGTCAATTGGATTTTTTTGCAAAACAATTTCAAAACGGAAGGAACCATTCCGGCGGCGAGCTGCTCTTGCAGAAAGTGGAGCGGCGCGGCGGCAGCGGCGAGGAAGTCGACGGGCGCGCCACTCGCGGCAGCCATCGCGCGAGCCTCGCGGGAGGCACGCGCGTTGCCCTCTGCCAGCTGGTGGGCACGGCGGACAAGCACAGCGAAGGATTCTGAGTGGGAGAAGATTAAATAGGGAAGAAGGGAAACAAAGTACATTCATTTATTTCCCCTCTTTAAAGGAGCCAACAGTCACACTTGAATTGGCCCCCTTATTAGGAGCATCAAACTCAACACCTTAATCTATATCAATTTTCCTGATCATTCTACTCGGCGTCTCCAGCAATCACATGCAGGCAAAAGACGCGAATTCAAGCGCGAGTTTTTAGGCCCCTTTAATTCCTTTGCTAATGATAGATTCCCCTTTTTGGAATCGAGACAAACAGGAAACTTAAAAAGAAGTAGAAGAAGCGTCTACCGTGTTCAAGCGGCGCGAGCAGCTCGACAAAGCTGAAGAGGGCCGTCTCGAGCATCGGGCACGCGACGCGTACGCAACGCGCGAGGAGTGCGAGCAGCGGCCGGCCGTCCTTGAGGCGCACGTCGCACAACTTGAAGAACAGGGGGTTAAAAGGGGGCCCTACCCCTCCCCTCATCCCCCAACCGTACTTTTCAATTTCGGAGAGAGGCCCCTTCTATTAGACAGAATACGGTAGGGACTGAGAAAAGAATGCCACTTTTGCAATGTCGGAGACGCGGTAGCCGCGGATGAGCGCGGCCTCGCGGTCTCCATTCATACAGTTCACGACTGCGAGCACAAGCTGAACGAGGGCAGAGAAGTCGGCAGAGGCACGCAACGCACGCGCAGCGCACGTGAACAGCGACAGTCGCTGCAATCGGAGGGACATTTTGCTCCTTTCAAATATTAAAGCGCATAAAAGGGAAATTCTCCGCGTACATTAGTAAGATGAAATACTGTTGAATTTTCTTCGCCTAATGCCAAAGACCATAGCAAGCCTATCCAGGTTAGCATACTTTCTCACCATCAGACTGAACAAAAAAGATCGAAGAGCACTGTCTGCTTTTTCTCCTTTTTAGGAAAAGTCGGTCATTTTCAAACTAAAAATACCTGAATAATGTCTTCCACGTTCTCCTTGTAAGTCGTCATGTGCTGAAGGACCGCGAGCTTCTCCTGGAGTCGTTCGACAGTTGACAACTAGAAGGATGAATCATATTCTAGGTCTCCCAGAGAATTCTCTTTCTCTCTCCCCCTCTCCCTCTCTCTCCCTCTCTCTCTCTCCCTCTCTCTCTCTCTCTCTCTCTCTCTCTCCCTCTACCTGTATGATGAGTTGTTCCTCGTCTCCGAGAGCCACGTGTTCCTCTTGTGCTGCCTGTGCCTGTTGCTGCTCTGCGAGGGCGCGGGCGTCCACGCAGGAGGGCGCGATGGCTGCGATGCGCGCGAGACGGGAGGGTGACATGATCGAGGGGTCCAGGCTTAAATACTCTTTTGATCCGCACTATGTTGCCTGAATTCTGGAAGTGCACTTTCGAGTATCTCTTTCCCTCTCAGTTCATTTTTCTCTCTCTCTCTTATCTATTTCACCTTCTCTCTCTCACTTTTCCTCTTCTCTTTCCCTAACCGATGAAGAGCGTAGAGAACGTCGAATAGTCTGAATCCGTCGTCGTTGCGCAGCTCGGCAACGGCGTCCGATTGTGCGGGGGAGAGCAGCGAGCGGGGGAGGAGCAGGGCGGGGAAAGCAGCCCGTCCACCGAAGGGGACGCGATCTTCTGTACCAATCAACTATCAGTCAATTAAGCATATAAACTGTTTTGCATCATTAGATACATATGTGTCAGAGCGAGAAAATAATAGTGCAGTTTGTAATCATAGGAGCTTCTCTTATCTCTCGTAATCTCTTTCTCTCTCTCTCGCTCCCTCGATCTCTCACTCTCTCGCTCACCTCAGCAAGTGCTGAGACGGGAGAAGCAAAGGAAGCGAAGACGGTGCCCGGGAGGTCATCATCAGCGAGGAGACTCAGCGAGCACGTTTGCTCAATGTATCTGAAAAGGGAAGAATAGAAATAAATGACTATTTTAAATTCCCGCCTTTCGCATTTGATTTTTAACAAAATTTCGCGTGACTTACAAAATTTTTTAATTATGATAATTAATAAAATTTAAAAAGCTGTCCATGGCCTTAAAAGCTACCGTAATCCTCAAGAAAAGAATAAGCAAACACGAGAGAAGCAGAAAGAAATGCACTGTATATTTTAAGCTCCATTGACACCATCTTTAAATACATATGCATCATTCGATTTGTACCAACAAAACTTTTCTTCTTATTCTTTTAAACGAAACAAACCTTGGCTCCATAACGTGTGCAAGTCGATGGAGAGGCGGTGCATTTGCTGAAGTGGCAAATAATGACATTTTAAAGGAGCAAAATATTATAATAATGATGACTTTTTTATTTTATGTATTTATTTATAAAGCAAAATAAGCCAAGAAATGAATTAAGCTCGCGACAAACCTGTGCTCCCGTGGTGCGAGTTCGGCTCGAGATGCCCGCTGCCTTCTTTGCTGGCTGACTCGGGAGGCTCGAGCTACAACATAAATTCTCTTGTCTACTACAACATCTCTCTTTTAACCTGCTATTATTAATGACGCCTGCTCATTTCGAATTCGCGCCTTTTGCCTATGACACAAGGACGAGTGGGCATGTGTTTTTCAATGTTAATTTTCAAGAAAATTAACCATAAGATAGATAACGGTCCGTTATTGTTGTTGGATGAATGATCTAAAGCATTCGTTTCTATTCAGGCCTGCTAAAAAAAATCAAAGGTAGGCGCTTCTTTTGCATCGTGACCCCTGGCAAGGATGCTTCTATTCACAGAGAACCTTGCAAGGGGCGTCTCGTCTAGAGTGGACTCCTTCTTCTCCCGTTACCTTGCAATGCTGCGGCTGGAGGAGTTGCGTGGCGGAGCCTTGGAACGCGGCGGCTGAGTTGGATGACGTCATTGTAGCCTGCTTGATGTCGCCATTGTTGTTGTTGTTGTGACTAATCGGACTTCTCTGCTGCTGCGCGGCAGCCGCGGCGAGTGCCGCAGCGTGCTGCTGACTGAACACGAGCGGCGAGAGGCTCAAAGGTTGGCAGTTATGTATTATTATTATTAAATAATAATAGTAATAACAATAACAACAACAACAACAATTATTATTATTATTTATGTATTACTGTTATTATTATTATACTTTAATGAGTTTGCTCTTTTCTCTCTCTCTCTCTCTCTCTCTCTCTCTCTCTCTCTCGCTCTCTCTCTCTCGCTCTCTCTTTCTCTCTCTCTCTCTCTCTCTCGCATACCCATAAAAGTGGGCGGCGGCAGCGTCGACGTGCGAGCGTGCGGCGTGGTGCTGCATGGCGGCGGCGAGCAGCTGCTGCGTGGCGGACGGCGGCTCCATCGACGGACGCCGGGAAGCCGCCGCGCCAGCACCTCCCTGTACAGTTATACCAATTTTAACATATTAAAATGGAAATCAAATTATACTGCATTCTATTAATAATTCTACTGGCTTGCATCATAATTTGTTTCCCATTTCCTACTCTGTCCATATGTCCAATCACTAATTCTTTCCCCTGCTTTCTCCTTCTTGTCTCTCTCTCCCTCTGCCTCTCACTTTCCCTCTCTCTCTATCTCTCTTTCTCTCTCTCGCTCTGCCTCTCAATTTCCCCCTCTCTCCCTCTCTCTCTCTCTCCCTCTTTCTGTCTCTCTCTCTCCTCTCTCTCTCTCTCACCTGGCTCGCTCTTCGTCCAGCGGTCGCATGGGGTGGCGACGAAGGCGATGTCGGCGAGTGCCGGCCGTGCATTGGGCGGCCGCGTCCGCGCACTAAAATTATTGTTTTTGTGATCATTTATGTCGCTTGATTTCATTGCCTCCTTACAATTTCTCACTTTGCATTTGCAAGAGAAGAAAATGTGCAGAAGAGTGTCCACAGATCGGATGGCTAACTTGCAAGATTGCTCTCGCTCTCATCACCCGACAAGCTGATGTTGTGTGCACATTTCAACGTTTTCTCCTCGACAAATATGAGCGAGGGTTTAAATGTTAATCTTTTGGCCACGTGCCAATCATCAAAAATAAAGAAGACGTCTTCTGGAAGAGATTGGGAGACACAGAAGGAGGGAAAGAGACAGATCCAGAGAAGGAGAAAGAAAGAGCGACGGAAGAGAGGAGCAGAAAAGTGGCATTTGTTAAATTGCACAACGGGGAAACGAGCCACTGATACACTTGTACATGTGTAGATCAAGCACCTTGGCAATTAGCAAATGTCACAGCTACTGCCGTCTACACCCACTCTGCTGCCAACCTTCGCCTGTTCAATAAAGCTGAATTAGAGAAGAAGCATTTTGACGCGCCAAACATCAATCAGAAAAAATATTTTTGGAGGTATGAGTGTTTAAAAGAACACGCACAGACTACACGTGCTCGTCATTGTCTTTCCAAAACTTACCTAATCAGCTGTACAAAACGAACTGAATTAGAAGGGAAAAAATCATTCTTTAAACTTAAGCAGCCTTCTTTCCGTCGTTTCGATACCTTTTTCCATCCTAAGAAGGGTTGTTGATAAAAAATTTAGGCACAGGCATTTCTATGTATTTTTCTTCGTAAACCCCTTTTTCTTCGTAAACCCCCATGAATAGGCGCTTTTTCTTTAGATGTGTGCTGCTATTTTCATTTTCAATGTAGAAAGGATGCATCTATCGAGAGGGTGCTTCAATTAGCGGAAACACGGTATTTTCCGACTTCAAACGGCAACACTACTACGGCTCCGCGAGATGTCTAGACAGTGTATGCGCATACTTAAGCTTCTTTTTCAAAAACTAAATTCAATTAATTCTTTCTTTGAAAATAAACTGAAATACTATGCGCTTCATGATGATACTGGAAAGCGAGATAAGCTGTATTGGCAGACACTGTTTTTTTTGCCCCTGCCCTCTTCTCTTCTTCTCTGCCTTTCTCCATCCTCTTTCTCTCTTTCTCACCCTCTCTCTCTCTCTTTCTATGGTCTAGCGACGTGAGAAATGTCTCAGTGCCTGCAAGCGAATCATATTGCTTGTCCAGCATATCAATGTATTTCTGGACAGCAGACAGAAACGAAGAGATTCTAGCCAGAAGCTATCTCATCTTTCAATAGCTCCTTACGACAGAAGATAAGTCAATGAGAGTCTGCGAGGGATGAAATGGGAGTTGCTGCTTCTTCGTTTTGCTGCTCCGGAACAGGTTAATAAGGCCATGCCATACACATCTTTGGAATGTCTCCTAGGATTTCTGAATGCCGCAGGAGTAGTGCAATTTGAGAGCGTTCATTCAAA
Source organism: Allodiplogaster sudhausi (assembly GCA_945643635.1). Classification (NCBI taxonomy): domain Eukaryota; kingdom Metazoa; phylum Nematoda; class Chromadorea; order Rhabditida; family Diplogasteridae; genus Allodiplogaster; species Allodiplogaster sudhausi. Next base: position 2,374,418 of record CALZFC010000049.1, read on the forward strand.
CACCTATTTTATTTTTCTTTTTTCAAGGTGTTCCAGGCATCCTTTACGGCTAGAAGATTACGGCATAGGCTTCCTAATTCCTAATGCATTACAAATTTCCTATCTAATGGTAGGTATCCTCAAATCGCCTTTTTCTGATTTGTCAGCTTCAAGTGAAACATGAAAAGGATTTTTTTGCTCCACAATATCATTCACCCTTTTTCTGCACTTTAGAATCTTCGCTATCAATATCCTTCCTAGAATCCTCGCATAAAAGCATTTGAAGAGATAAATCCATCTGCACCAAGGCTTCACATGGTAATTGACTCTGGCCTTTGCATCAGTAAAGAGTAAGAGAGAGTGAAAAGAGAGACTGAGAAAGAGAGAGAGAGAGAGAGAGAGAGAGAGAGAGAAAGGGAGCGAGAAAGAGGGAGAGTCAGAGATAGAGACAAAGAAAGACTGGAAGAGAAAAAAATGGCGGAACAAGAATAAGTTGTTCCACTTGTGCTCATTAACGAAAGTTAAAAGTTCTTTAAAAAAAAAGGAAAGAAAAGTTGAATATCACACACATTTACAGCTCATAATTGAAGAGTGCAAACCGTTTGGGAAGCATATCTTCATGAATTCTTCGACTTGCGATGCGTACTGATCCATGTACGAGATTGGATCGCCCTAAACAAAGACTTTTATTCAATATTTTTGCCGTTATTTAATTAGCTGAAAAATGAGCGTCTAAATAATAATGAAGAATTTATGACACAGAAAAAAGTTCAAAATATGGTGGAAAAAATGAACACGGACCGCTAGACCATGCAGGGAGACCATGTGACTTTTCACATTGTTCTTCGAGTAAGTCGACGTGAAATCGCAAGCCGGACACTGCAGGAATTTTATTCTTTCTTTTAGCCGAAAAGCTTATAATTCACTTATCGATTTAATTTATTGATTGAATGATAAAAATTTGTGATCGAATTTGTTTTTATTCGGCATTTCAACTCGCCTGGAACATTGGCTTCGCCACGTGGCACTGGCGAATGTGGCACGGCAGTTTGGAGGAGTGCACGTCCTTTTGGCAGAGAACGCAGAATTGGAAGGAGCAGGGATACGGCTTTAAAGAGAGGAGATGAGAGAGAGAGAAAGAGAGAGAAAGAGAGAGGGAGAGAAAAGAGAGAGAGAGAGAGAGAGAGAGAGAGCGAGAGAGAGAAAGGAAGTAAGTTTTTACTCTTTTCCTCTCGGCGTGCCCGCTGGCAGCCTGCGGCTGATTGCCGGGCGCAGTTGCGGAGGAGGCGCTAGAAGAGGCGCCACGAATGGGGCCGCCGCCGCTTGGTGCCGAAGCTGTCGCAGCCGCGGCTGCGGCTGCCTGTGCCTTTATAATAATTATTTATTTTTGTTGGATTAAATCGCTCAATCATTGGGTCCGGTATTTCATTTAAAATTAGCAATAATTATAATTAATATTCTTATCAATCCAACCTGGGCCGTAGCGGCGGCAACATTCTGCTGCTGCGCAGAGAGAAACTGCGAAAGCGCCAGAATCACGCTAGGATCCGCGGCCATACCCATGAAGGGGAGGAGGTGATGATGGGGAGGAGGAGCAGGAGGAAGATGGACAGCATAGCTCATGTCCTGAGGAAGGGGCGTTTACACCACTGCTCTCTCTCTCTCTCTTTATCTCTCTGTAGCTCTCTCTCTCTCACACTATCTCCCTCTCTCTCGCATACGGTAGCCGTTGATGCGAGCTTTCTGCAATGAACACGCCCAACACGAGAAAAAGAGCCACAAGTGCGTAACCCGATAGGGCTTGCTTCCTTTTTTTGAATCAACATTTGAGCTCAGCACGTCTGCGTCTTTTCATCTGTCTTTCACTTTCTATATCTGTCTCTTTCTATCTCTCTCTCCCTCTCTATCTCTCTCTCTCTCTTTAACTCTCTTTCTCTATCTCTCATCCTTGCAACTTTGCGAGACGTTCTTTGCTTTTTCGGGTCAGTTTAGCTTTTTTTCTTCTTAGCTTGGCTTCTCTTTTTTCTCTTCCATTTTATGCGCCTAAATCTGGCTGTTTAAATATAGCAAAGGCCCCGGAACACGAGATGCGCACGGAGACAGACGGGGGAAATTCCAGAAAAATGTCGGGTGCGTGAACGGGATTAGGATGGCAGAATATGATAATCGTCGTGTAATAATGATGTGATAGGGAGAGGGCTAACACGTCGTGAAACAAGAACAGAAAAATTAGAGGAAAATGACTAGCTTAAGCGTCTTGCGGCCCAGATAGAGAAAGACAAGAGAAAGTGTGCATGAGACCCCTCCCAACTCACCATCAGCCTCTTTTTCGACTTTGCCCTTCCTCTTTTCAGAAGATGGTTTCACGTCCATGCGCACTTATCGCTGACGTTCGCTACGGATATTTACCAAATATTTGCAACCCTTAAAGCCATAGCCGTCTTGAATCTGTCTGACCATCTCTCTCTCAGTCTTCTTCCCTCTGAATTGAATCGCTCTCTCTCTCTTTCTCTCACTCTCGCAATATCTCTCTCTCTTTTTTCTCTCTCTCGCTTTACCTTCGTCAAGGTCAAATGTCCTACTGCAAATTCGAGCTTCTTCTTGGCCATTAGCACGACATGGACACATTCGCATACTTTCACAACAACTTCTGCCGCTTAAGCTTCTTATTGGCGCAAATGTCTAGCTTGATCAGACATTTAGATAACACTCATTTCCCTCTTTTTAATCATTGCCAAAGGTGTACATGTTACCCTCTGATGTTTACCATATGCTCCAAAAAGCGAACATCTTCTGCCTCCCCCACAACGCCGTAATCCCGTACGGCTAGGCTCCAAAGGCATTTAGGGAATTTCCGACCACAACGGATAATTCCGTAGAGGAGGAGGGGGGGGGGGAAGCAGCTTTATACCCCGGAAATATTTTTTTGGGCAGCAGATAAGCAGGAAAACACGCATGGCATCTTATTCCTTTTGAGCAACAACAACGTCGTCATCGGTGCATTTATTCCAATCAGAAGAGAGAGTGTGCTTACGCCGATGCCGCACGCTTTTCTGTTTTGAACCACCCGCAACAGCTGTGATCTTTGCGCGGCTTTCCGCTTTGCGACTATCAAAAAAGTGTTTAGGCAATATGAGGCCAGGGCGAGGCCGGAGTTCATGTACTTTCGTTAGGCAAATGTCCAAAAAAACTATATTTCATACGCCTTTTAAAGATATTGTTTAGGTAAAATTCAGGGGAATAACCATTAAAATGGAGGAAGGCAGAGACTTCCGAGCGTGTCTATGCATAAAAGTAGCAAGTTAAGCAACCCACAATTTCGAATAGAGGTCATTCGGATCATTCTCGAATTACAGAGAGGTTATTTAGACTCATGTAAATACTCGAAGCGAAAGCAATGAAACATCGAGTTTCCATAGTGCATGGTTGGGCAATGAATTCGTGCAGGAATAGAGCAGAATCCGTCTGAGCTATGCGGGATCTCAATTTGAGTATCACTTTTCTACTTATGTATGAAAATTATTTCACCCAGGCTCTCTCTCTCTCTCTCTCTCTCTCTCTCTCTCTTTATCGCTCTTTCTCTTTCTCTCTCACTCTCTGGTAGCAATGCGCTCTCATGAGATATTCCCACTAATAATTTATATAATTTATACCCAGTGAGTAATGGACCCGAGACAACACCGAAATACACATGCGAACATTCGGCTTTTGCTTTTTTTCTTTGCCGGAATAAGTTATCCATAAGATCCGATAGATCACAGAGGCTCTTAAGCAGCTTTATCGTTTCGGGCGATTCTGATGTATGTATATCCATCTTTACTTCGGCTTACAAAATATATATATATATATATATATATATATATATATATATATATATATGAAACCTAGAGGTCTTCGTCTAATTAAGAGAGTTACCGTATCCCTGCTCTTGATCCCGACACGACGAACCTGTTTGAAGAGGCTTTGCTTCAGCGCGGCTTGAGTTGTAGCGGCGGCGAGAAGGGAGGAGAGGTCGGCTGTTGAGAGGCCGCCAAGCAGTTCGCCCGTGTTCGTGGCGACTCCGCTGCTCACGGGCTCGGACGATGCGGAGCTGAATGGAATGAACTGCATTCATTGGATTGCAGCTTATCTTAAAGGGGCCAAAGCTCAAATTCAATTAGCGGCATTTTGCATGACTCATGTGAGAGAGACGCGACTGCGATGGTCAAGAAATTGAAAAGATTACGGTAGAGTTTCGTGCTCCTTTAACTTAATCATTTTCATGTATGCCTAATTCTGTTAGACATAATAAAACATTTTCTTTTATCCCATAAATTTGATGAGCATGATTATAGTGGGGATATACTTTTAGAAGTCTAAGAATATTTCTATTTATATTTAAAGTAATGTTCTCGCGATGTTGCGACCTTTACCAGCCTCTTTGTACCATTACAGTAATTAGGGAGGAAGAACGATTGGCATGCAAATCCGGCAACCTTAGATCCAAAGAGCTAGACTATCATCAGAATACAGTGAGTAGATGAGCTCCGCTTACTTACGATTAGTTTCGAGAGAAAATAGCGGACTAAAGAGAGAGTGCGAGAGAGAGAGAGAACGAGAGAGAGAGAGAGAGAGCGAAAGTGAGCAAGAAAGAGTGATAGAGAGGGTGATAGAGAGAGAGAGAGAGAGATAGAGAGAGAGAAGGGAGGGTAAAAAGAACGCACGAGATCATGTGAAGGTGCAAACTATTGGGATAAAAAGATGGGGATGAGAAGATAAGGCGACCACTTCCTGCGAAGATGACCAAGGAAAGAAAGTTCGGCGTGCGAAATTTGATCCGCGACCATGAGGGCCAATTATTCAATCACCGGCTTAACTTGCCTAAAAGTGGCAACAACAGGAAGCTTCTCCCTACTAATTCGCCTAATGCTTAATCTCACCCGATAACTGGCGACCTTTCATCACCGTTGATTACCTGCCGTTTCTCCGCAAAGGCTCAGACTACTTGCAGATGAAGCAAAAGTGCTATTTGTGGGCGCTTCTCTTTTTTTTAAAATTAAATACTTATTAATTTACAAAAGTTATTAAGAATTTTATAAAGATCAACCACAGAAATTCAATTAAATTTTTATATTTAGTGAGAAAATTTTAATAAAAAAAAACTTACGCATTAGTCGGACTCGCGCTCGTGTCCATGGCGGTAGTTGCCGCGGCGTCCGCAGCGACGGCGCCAGAAGCCACCATCATTCTCTCTTGCTCTCACTCTCTCGATGGTCGGAGCCGAAATCTAGAAATTACTTCTGATTATTTGTTTAATTAAAATAATTTTTTTTATAAATTTCACCTTGTTCTTTAAAGTTAGTAATTTAATATTAATATTAATTTTTTTTTTCAAATTTAATATCGCTGTTTAAAGACCTGACCTGTGTGGGACGGTTGCGGTTCTTTGAAGACGCTCGGGAACGATCGAATTACAATGAGAAGAAAGCTTCTTTAGGCTGAAGATGTCCGCCCGAGGGAACGGCGAAATATAAAATGAGGAAAGCTGAAAGCAGGATTGATCGTTTGATTTATAAGCCGATCGAAGACAATATGCGCGACGCGGAAGAATAATGAAATTGAACGAAGCGGGTGATTTCGGAGAACAAAATAAATAAATGACATAGAAACTTTTCATAGAAAGGCGAACGATTCGAGAATAAAAGGCGGACTCGCAGACGAATCACTCAAAATTCGAATACTACATGAACTTATCTATAAATAGAATAGAGGAATACATACTCGGGAAGTGCTGCTTCTCCTTGCCTTGGAACATCACTAAGGCTTACAGTATGTGCATATATGGGTACATTGGCTCGAATGAAGGTTAAGCTGGGCACACTTCTCTCTCTCTCTCTCTCTCTCTCTTCCTCTCACTTCCTCTCGTACACTCTCTCTCCCTCTCTGTCTTCGTCTCTCTCGCTTCCTCTCTCTCTCACTCTCCTTCCCAACTCTCTCTGTCTCTCTCGCCCATTTTCTTCACCGACGCCGTACGACAGCATTGGAGTTGCTCTCCACAATCCGGCGCTTTTCATTTAGGAATGACTACGCAGATGCCGGTATTTAAGGCTCATTGAGAGAGCCATAATCGACTACGACGAACGTGAAAAAATTGGATTCAGGATTCACCAGAGTAGGCGGGATGATCCTCGATCTGGTGGCAGTCCACTTCATGAGATGGGAGGTATGCAGGGCATGCGAGGAACGCGCTGCGGCTATTTCAGGAAGTGGAGAGAGAGAGAGATGGCACGAGGGAGAGAAAGAGACAGACAGACAGAGAGAGAGAGAGAGAGAGAGAGAGAGAGAGAGATGGCAAGAGGGATACTGGCATATCAGCATATTATGTGGGATAGAGGAGATACAGGTACATGTGCAAATATAGGCAAATTTGCCGTGTGTCCACTATTCCTCCTCAGCCTTCAGGGACAAAGCTGCAGTGAATCCGAAAGGGAATTAGTCATTCGAGAATGCAGTGGACTACGCTGATAAGGAGGGATAGGATAGCGCATGAAGAGGCGAGGAGGCGGAGTTTGTGCAAGAAGGCTTTACTATATCTGGATTGTCATAAGGCCGACTATCATATTCCTCATTCTCATTTTATCAAATGGCCAAACACTAACAAAACCTCTTCCCTTTGTTATTTTCCACATGCATTCTTCATTTCATACAATCCTACCAATTATTACGACTTTTCTATAAGTCATTCCTAATTCTGTTAAGAATGCCACTGCATGTACATACAGTTGTCACATTGCCTGGACTTGTATTTTTAGCCCGCCAAAACGCGCCCAGTATAGGTCGTCACGGCTTATGTACAGTTGCCGTTCTTGCACTTTGCCGGGTTTTAATTACGAGCTGTAACGATAAACAAGATCGCTCTCTGAACTCGGTGTTCGCGCACCACACCACGCACTAAGGGATCACCGGGGCACGACTGTGCCACCTCTGCACCCAAAAGGGGAAGCAGTCAGAGAGTCAGAGGAGAGCCTCTGACTGAGTGCAGAAGCGCGACCTCTGCCTGAAGGAGGCAGAGAAGGGTCAGGGCCGAGACCCGGACCGAGCGCAACAGCGCACCTCTGCTCGAGAAGCAGAGAAGAGTCGGGGAGAGCCCCGACTGAGCGCAACAGCGCACCCGCAGGGGACTGCGGAAGAGGAGCAGAAAGCTCCTGAGGCTTGACGCGTAAAGCGTCGCCCAGAGGCACACTCACTCCCCGGCCATATCCAAAGACTTATCCGTCACATTGGGGGCCGAACCGGGATAGTGTGAGCCGTCACACCGAGACTCTTCCTGTAGACCTTGTCTTGGCAGATTAGCTTTGAGACAAGCAAGCAGAAAGAGAAGAGAGCCACACCGCGACATCGAACGCTTGAATTGCGCCTGAGATTGCAGCGATCGTGTATTGTTGTTTTTCATACACAGTCACGAAAGTTCTCTCAACTTCTTGCAGCATGTCGCAGAGCAGCCAGGGACAACTCTCCAGCAACGACATCAACGATGCCACACCACAGGTGCAAGCCGTCATCAACGGCCACGGAGATAACACATCACCGGATGCCGAGAACCGGCCGCCGGCCGACCTCACTCAGACCCCGGCAGACGGCGGAATTGAATCAACCGGTGGTGGTGAAGAACTCCCCTCTACCAGCAGGGTGAGCACCCAGGTTGGCATTCCTCCGGAACTGAGTGCAATGCGTGCCAAACTGAACCTGCCAGGACACACTAAAGCAGTCATTTTCTCAACCTGGGAAAAGCACTACTAGCTTGAAATGGCCAAGAAGGAGAAGGAGACCGAAAGGCTCAGCGCTGAACTCCTCCGCTCTGAATTCGAAAGATACAAGTCAAAGAGTGATGAAAAATCATCGTCAGACTCAAGTGTTCAGGGTGAACGCGGAGAGACACCAAAGCGCCAGAAGCCTCCGAAGAAGAAGAAGTTCAACAGGCCACTGTTCGGTCTTCGCCCGCGCATCCTCCGCCACGCCGTACCTCTCCGCATCAGGGACAAGGAAGAAAGGCCGCTCTTCCGTCCCAAGCAGGTCCGCCCGCAGTCAAGATTCCTTGAGAGCGAGTCGGAACAAGACGAGTACCTTCAGGAATCCGATATGGCACCACCGGCAGTGGACCCTCCCGCACAGGAGAGTGTGCAGCCCGTTCAGCGGCAGCAGGCCGACGTCAACGACGCACATCTGCGAGCCGCAGGTGCATATTCTGGAAGGGATTGGGAAGGAGACTTCGAGCTCCCGGGAACGGCAATGAATCATTATGCTTTCCAGCCGAACTGCTCATCGCACAACTGGCAGCAGGAGACCCGCCGAATCCCGCCCTTCTCAGCCGAATCGCAGCCCAGCAGGCGGCCAACAACGAGGACGCGCCGTCCACCTCCGCAGCCAATCAGTACGGAATTTCTCAACTTTTTGAGAGAGGACAAAGAGCGAGAGAGGGAAGTGATGAGAGAGATGATGGCTGGGATGGCAATGGAGTCCCTTTCCCCTTTCAACGGAAAGGGAGACTTCCGAACATTCCTGGAGAGGTTCAATGCCAAGTACGGCAGACTCCTCACCATGAACCAATGCCTTGGACAGTTGGTTTGCATGCTGGAAGGTGATGCTCGAAGGGCATACGACGTCTTGCCAGACAACGTCAAGAATGCCGGATTTGGGAGAGTTGTCGACGCGCTTGAAAGGCGCTTCCTTGGCGATCCGGCTCTCTCAGCCTTTGAGGCTGATCAGAAGTTCAGAAGACTGAGAAAGAGGCATGATCAGTCGGTCTCGGACTTCTGTCTTGATGTGGAGGCTCTCAGCAAGAAAGCCTTACCGGACGCAACTGAAGAGATGCTGGCAATGCTGAGGAATCTGTTTTACGGACTGGAAAGCAGCCAGTACAGAAGGGCGATGATGGCGAGAATGGACGACTCGCCCGCCATAAGCTACGACGACCTCAAGAGCGAGGCGCTCAGGATGGAGCAGCTGGAGAAGAGAGAAGCGGCGTTGTCAGGCTTCCAGAAGGGCGAGTTCCAGGGGAGAACGGCGCCCAGACAAGGAGGAATGTCGTCAACGAGGCCACGACCACCGTGGACCTCACAGCCGTCGGCACGGCCACCAATTGGACCGCCGTCTCGCGCGCCCTACCGGCCACCCTACCAGGAGTACAATCGCCAGCCGCTGACTCGTCCGCCACCTGCTGCTCCACATCAACAATTCGCCAATCCGCAGCAGCCACGCAACGCCCAGCAGTCGCAAGATGCGAGACGTTCGGCCGCAAGCGGACAGCAACAGCAGCAAGGGCAGCCCCAGCAGCACGGTCCGCCCGCTAAAGGAGCGCAGAACCGTGGAACAAGGCATGTGACTGTGGATGGAAAGAGGAAGAAGAAGCGGAAGTACAAGAATTCACGAGCAAGTTGACTGAAGAGTTGTTGGCTCTGATGGATGTCAATCATCCGACCACGAAAGGCTACTGCCCAAGAGAGAATGGAGCCTGTGAACGTCTGAATCAGACTCTTCTCTCACTGCTGCGCAAGAAATGCTCAAGAATGGGACGAGATCCTTCCATTCGCAGTTTATGCCTACAACACCAGCTGGCATAACAGCATCGGAGACTCGCCCTACTTCATCGTTCACGGCCGAGATCCCAGACCGCTGGGCCCCCGCCTTGCAGCTGCGAGAAACAGCCCATATGCCGATGTCACCGATTACAAGCAAGACTTGGTAACCGGGTTGCAGCTTGCACACGAACACGTCCGTGGACATGCAAAACGCGCAGCTGATTTAATGAAGGAGCAGTACGACAAGAAGAACAACGTCTTCTCGCGCCGATTCTATATGGCTGGAGATCTGGTGTACATGAAAATTCCATCGGCCCGAGCCGGCCAAGATATCCCCAAGCTGGAGAATGAATGGGCCGGGCCCTTTAGAGTCATGAGCACCACCGCCAACTCAGCCATCATCAGAGAGATTGCGGGAAAGAGCGAGAGAGTTGTCCAATTTGACCTGCTTCGGGTGCTTCCAGAAGAAATGCCAGAGACCACCATTATGACGACAAAGAAAGGCAGAAAAGACTGGAGGGAGCAAGTGGTCAGACGAGTGCAAAGAAGTTCTTCTTGCAGGAAAGCTGACCCGGATTGGAACTGCACTCAGTGCACCCCAGTGAATGCCATCAAGTACGGAGAAGTTGCGGGGAACCAATGCCCGATGAACTTGGCATCCATGCCCGTGCATTCTCTCCGCTACGCCGCCAGGCTCTGCCAAATCATCAAACTGGAACAGAGCCCCAATAAGGTCATGGGCTCTTTTCTGCAATACGGCCGAAATCAAGCCGGCCCCCGAAGCATGGAATCAAGCACTCGTAAAGTCCTGCTATCACACCTTCCTCAAGTGGCTCAACGCCAACGAGGAAGACACCGACTACCCGCCATACCTTCGAGCCGCTCTGCGAATGTGGAAGCGAAATGCAGAAAAAAAGCAGGCCCAAAGACCAAGGGAGCTTTTCCCACCACTGCCATCTACCAGGTGATGGCATACGCGCCTCGAACGTTGGCGGGCCTCCGAGTGGCTGTGCCCTGCCCTACAGTGGAGACCAACGACTGGAAGACCCTCGGAGAGGCCCTGGAGGCACTTCAAGATGTCAGCATGGTGCAATGCCTCCTCGTTTTCCTGCCGACCACAAGTCGCGAGGACATGGCAAAGCACGGTCCACAGGCACACAGCCATTCCGCAACATGAGGCGCTTCCTCGACAGCCACGCACCATTTATCGGACGGAAGCGAGCGGCTGCGATGCGAACGAAGGCGCCGCCTCCCCAGAAGCAGAAGCGGACCGAGGAATCGACTACGATGCGCAAACAGCAAGAGCACCATCCACGCGGAGCAGACGAACCAAGTACATCCCATTCCCATGGCCATGATGAGAGAAGGCCCCGTCCCAGCCGACATGACCCCCATCATCGTACTGACGTCTGCCAATATTGCCACAAAACCGGTCATGTCTCTTCCCGTTGTCTTAAGCGGGCCCATGCCCGGAAGTGAGTGAATCGAGACTCCCCCAACCCTCTTTCTTAGCTGTCGAGGCGCCAGCTTTTGCGCCCGGGGGATGTCATAAGGCCGACTATCATATTCCTCATTCTCATTTTATCAAATGGCCAAACACTCACAAAACCTCTTCCCTTTGGTATTTTCCACATGCATTCTTCATTTCATACAATCCTACCAATTATTACGACTTTTCTATAAGTCATTCCTAATTCTGTTAAGAATGCCACTGCATGTACATACAGTTGTCACATTGCCTGGACTTGTATTTTTAGCCCGCCAAAACGCGCCCAGTATAGGTCGTCATGGCTTATGTACAGTTGCCGTTTTTGCACTTTGCCGGTTTTAATTGCGAGCTGTAACGATAAACAAGATCGCTCTCTGAACTCGGTGTTCGCGCACCTCACCACGCACTAAGGGATCACCGGGGCACGACTGTGCCACCTCTGCACCCAAAAGGGGAAGCAGAGAAGAGTCAGAGGAGAGCCTCTGACTGAGTGCAGAAGCACGACCTCTGCTCGAGAAGCAGAGAAGAGTCGGGGAGAGCCCCGACTGAGCGCAACAGCGCACCCGCAGGGGACTGCGGAAGAGGAGCAGAAAGCTCCTGAGGCTTGACGCGTAAAGCGTCGCCCAGAGGCACACTCACTCCCCGGCCATATCCAAAGACTTATCCGTCACACGATCTCTCTCTCTCTTTCTCTCTCTCTCTCTCTCTCTCTCGCTCTCTTGGTCTGTTTCCTGCGCGTGCGCTCAGTCGACAAGCGTCAAAGTTCACTGGAAATGAGAGAGAGAGATACATAGAGAGAGAGAGCAAAAGATTAAGCAAAAGAAAGACAGACAGTGAAACACAACAGAAGGTGAATGCTTTTCTAAATACATCAATAAAGACTAAATATGTAGCTTATGCTGCAAGTATCTTTCGCACTCATAGAGGGGGTAGTGCAAAAGGGAAGGGATTAGCCGGTATGAAATGAACTGAAAGGAGCACAAATTAGCCGAGACAGCCCTCTAGACTCTCCGGTCTTTGAGTTACGAACAAGGGGTTAACATCAAAAGTACCACAGGATAACAAAATATCACAATCTAGAAAAGAAAGCGTTGCGTTACAAATGAAACAAAATTGAGATTTAAAAATTTGTACAAAATTAGCTTTTGAGATTACCGAAGAAAAACGACACTGCACCCACATTGTTGAGGAACGCTGTTCACACGACACGCCCCGACGCTTAAGAAAATGCAGTAATAAAGATATATAGAGATTCCAGAATGGCAGAGAGAATGAGAAAAGGGAAAAGAAATGAAGGGGCTGAGAGAGTAAGGAATGGATCATTTTGCCATCCACTAGCATCCACACATCTTGACTGTTTATCCTGTTATCAACATTGAGCAGTCTTTGAGTCTCTGCAAGGCCATTTCTCAAGGAAACGAAGGATCAGCCAAAAGAATGTAATTATCTTATCATCATCAGGATAACTTACTTTCTTGTGCAGGAGTATACGAATGAATGTGGCGCTTCTTGGAGCGAGCGCGAAATCGAGAGAGATAGAGAGAGAGAGCGAGAGAAAGAGAGAGAGAGCGAGCGAGAGGAGAGCGAGAGCGGGCGAGAAAAAGATACAAAGAGAGGAAGGAAAAGAGACAAAGACAGAGAGAGAGAGAGAGAGAGAGAGAGAGCAGAACAGAAAGTTCGAGAGATCGTGTGATGAAGATTAGAGGAGCTTGATGTCTGGACGCTTAATCTGCAAATTTAGAGGAGTATATTATTGGTGACGCTTTTTTCTCATCCCAATCTCTCACTCGTGCTCTCTCTCGTACACTTTTTCTCTCTCTCCTTCACTTCCTCGCCTCCACATTCCGAGAAAGATGCTCTATGTCCGTTCGTTATCTCATGATGAATGGACTTTCAGCGGAATATCTCTCTCTTCCACTGTCCCTCTTTCTCCCCTCAATCTCTCTCTCTATCTCGTCTCACTTACTCTCGGTTCCTCCAATTATGCACGCTGTATCCGATTTCTCCGCTTATCATTCTCGTCTCAATGCTGTGTGCCAATTATGGGGAATGTATTTTGAGCGTCGTCGTAGAGGGAGGTCTGAGAGGGCTTCGAGGGGGAGGGAGGGAGGGCATCGTCTACCCCCAAAGGCAGTCTTCTAATCAGCCTCTCTTTGCTAGACCACTCCGTGCTCCCCCCACGCGACGACAGCTAATGGGCTCTCAGGGAGAGAAAGAATTGGAAGGAGGGGGAGGGGTGCAAGCATCAGGAGGGCACATTGGCTTATAGGTGGTGATCTGAGAGAGGGAGGAATGCACGCACAGAGAGAAGGAGGGGAAACAGTCAAAGAGAGAGTATGTAGGTAAGAGAGAGAGAGTGGGTAGAGTAAAAGAGAGTGAGAGAGAGAAACGGCTGCACGTAAACCAGAGGACGGATTAGTCGAAGAGGAGAAGGTGCTTTTCTCATTTACATATCTGGCTCTCTTATTTTGCATCATCTCTTTCTATGGTGTTTCCGCTTTTGACTCTCACTCTCTCTCTCTCTCTCTCTCTCTCTCTCTCTCTCTTTCTCTCCCTCCCTATTTTCCGACTCTGTACCTCTTTTCTTGCCGTCGACTAATTGGCTTAAACTCACAAAGTATGCTTCAGATGCACCTAATTTCAACTGCTGCCAATACATGCATATTAGTTATATTCATTACAAGCGGGAAAGCATATTAGAGAGACCGGGAGAGAGACAGAGAAAGGGAGAGAGAGGTTGGGAAGTAAGATGAGGGAAGACAGAGAGAGGAAAGATAAGGAAAGACAGAAGGATAGTGAGATAGAGCGCGAGAAGAGAGCAAGAGACAGAAGTGAAGAAGAAATGACGGAAAATGAACATTTGATGAGGAGTGGGCGCTTTCTTCATTGATATGAGATAAAAGGATTAAAATAATCACGTTTAAAAGCGTATGATCGAATAATGGCAACTTAATTATGCGATTAATATTATGGATTCAAGCGAGACAGAGTGAGAAAGAAGGAGAGAGAGGGGGAAAAAGGGAGAGAGAAGAGAGAGAGAGAGAGAGAGAGAGAGAGAGAGAAGGCGGGAAAGAGAGGGAGAGAGAGGGAGAGAAATATTGAAAGAGTATCGCTTCCGAGAAGTCTACCGTATCTTCCTGGAAGACGTAATAGAAAGAAAAATTGGAAAAAGATTTTTTTTAAAGAAATTTTAGAATGAAAACTTGGCATTAGATCTGGAACGAAAATAAGAAATATAGCCGATTGTGACGGAGTCAATTCGAGAGCAGACAGATTATTAAGAGGAGGAGCTTTCTTCTTCTTCTTCTTTTTTTCAGCTTCATCATCTTCTTTTTTCTACAAGCTCTCGAGCCAGCTTTAGCTTACCTTCTTGCTTACACAATAAACTCTGCGTAACTTACCACAATCGTCCGCCTCTCTCTCTCCCTCTCTCGCACTCTTTCTCTCTCTCTCTCTCTCTCTCTCTCTCTCTCTCTCGCCATCTCACTCTCTCCTTTCTCATGAAGGTTCAAGGGATCGCAAAGGTTAGCTGGCTTGTCGAGCTGAGACTTCAGAAATCGAGTGGTCAACGAACAGAAGGAGGCGACGTGAGCACAGCACGAGGAAAGTAGTAAAAGGGGAAAGGAAGAGGAGTAGAAAGAGGGAGAGAGAAAGAGAGAGAGAAAGAGACAGAGAGAAGGAGAGAGAGAGAGAAGGAGAGAGAGAAAGAGAGAGAAGGAGAGAGAGAGAGAAAGCGAACGAAACAGAGAACGAAAAGTTCTTCGATCAGTCGCAGAGTTACGGAAGCGGGCGGGAGCAGTAGAATTATAAGAAGAAGCGCCAGGCCGCTAAGCCCCCTGCAGCATAAGCTAAGGCATTTCGATGCGTGGTCGTCTACATGTGTAAGTACACTCTTTGTTTCTCTTCTCTCTCTCTCTCTCTCTCTCTCTCTCTCTCTCTCTTTCTCTCTATTTCTCACTTACTCTCCATACCTCTCTTTCTCCCTTTTCTCTGACTCTGTGTCTCTCTCCCTCCGTCTCTCTCCCTCTATCTCTCTCACTCTGTCTCTCTGTCTCGCTCTCTCTGTCTCCCTCTGTCGCTGTCTCTCTCGTACTACACTCATGTTCTCCCGCGCTCGTTTTCTCACTGCTCCTTTTCTCGAAATGTAGAACAAAATTTTTTCTAATACCCAACGGATAAAATAGAAAATTAAACACAAAAATAAAATTAAACGGAACTTTTGAAACTTAAAAAAACATAATAATTACAGAAAGAGCTTGATAATTACAGAAAGAAGAATCAGCGCCCCCCCCCCCACCCCAACCATGTCACACTCCCGAATTCGGACATTAGTGTTTTTCACAATGACTATGCTTACAATGTTCTCTCTTTCTCTCTAATTTTCTCTCTCTCTCTCTGGCTCACACTTCTTTCCAATTCTCTCTCTCTCTCTCTCTCTCTCTCCCTCTCTGCTGTCCACATGTGATGCAATAGGCTTCAGAGAGCGGCTGCTGCTTTACCACCACCGCATCTTTGATGCAAGTGAGAGAGGAAGTCGAAGAGAAAGGTAGATAGCAAGAGAAAGAGGCAGAGAGAGAGAGAGAGAGAGAGAGAGAGAGAGGAAAACGGGCATAATCCCAATTTGTCTCTCTCGGTCTCCCTCATTTGTCTCTAACATTGCCTTTCTCTCTTCCACCCTCTGTAGGGTTGCTCTCTGAGTCAGTTGAACAAAGCTCGAGGAGAGAAAGAGAGAGAGAGAGAGAGAAAGCTTCTCCTAGTGGCGGTGGCCACGGTCTGTCTTCTTCGGGCGCGAACATAAGCCTAGCGAATACCAGAAGGGGGAGGAGGATGAGAGCTGCGCCTGGGTCGGGAGCCTGCAGGGGAAGGGGGAAGGGGGGGGGGTTGGAACCCGGCCGAGACGGGGTGCGAGGATGGTCTCCGGGCAGGCCATCGAACACCACCAAATTCGCAAGTCGGTTTCTTGGTCAGCTACAACACAGACTTATGGGACTTATGGCTAGAAGCAGCTGCTCGACTTTTCGTAATCATTGTACCTCTCTCTCTCACTCTCACTCTCTCTCTCTAACTCCCTCTTCTCACTCACTCTTTCTCTCTCACACACGGATATACAAACACACAGAGTGAATTCCTTACTTTTAGCAGCGACATCCTTTTTCTAGCAGAATTAGCAATTCAATCTTCACATCAATGAATATAAAAATACCCCGTTAGAATTCCATCTTTCGCTATTATCTCAGGATTGAATTGAGAAATGTCTTCCTTCTGATATTTTAATTAATTTTAGGCAAAAAGTTGAAGCAGAGTTCGCTTCTGCAAAGGGAAGGAAAAAAGAAGCGTAAATGCGTTGTGTAGATCACATGATAACTCGTATATCAGCAAGAAATTACTGTAAGCGGGCGGATGAGAAACTTTGAAGGGAGAGAGAGAGAATCTGATTAATTGAAGAGATCAAGAATCCCTGATAACATATATGAAGGAAGAAATGAAGTCAAAGTGATTAGTAGGGTAAACTTGAAGAGGGAGGAATTAGTAGACAGCTACATATGTAATTCGTGTGTGGGATTTACAAGATATCCTGTTCCCTGTCTACCTCTCTCTCTCTCTCTCTCTCTCGCTCATTGCTCTCTTGCTCTCCATCTTTCCAATATGCTACAGTATGCGGATACTGGATGTGAGGGAGTCAGAGTGAGCAACTGAGCGTGCAAGGAAATGGGAGAAAAGCGAGAGAGAGAGAGAGAGAGAGAGAGAGAGAGAGAGAAAGAGAGAGAGAAATGGGCCTGTCGTTTTCGAGCAAAAGACTTTCAGAAATAGAACCAAAATGAGGGAATCTCCTTAAGTGGTTATTGCATGATTTTTCTAATCTAGTTATGATTATGAATAAGATCTTCAATTCAATACGATGAGTAGCGAGGAAAGAGATAGAGGAAGACAGAAAGAAAGAGAAAATGAGAGAGAGACAGAGAGAGAGAGAAGGAAATCCAGAAGTTCTACAATTAGAAACAGTTGTTTTGCAGAAACCCAACCGAATAAAAAGCGAACGAATAGAGTGGAAACATGGAGCGAAGTTCGAAGAAGAGATGAATGCCAATGATTCAAAATCGCAGTCAGCTAATTTCGCTGAGCCGTGTGAAAAGGGGGTGTGGCTAAATGGAGATAAAGATAAAGAGTAAGTCTTGCTAAATCGGCACTTTGATTGGGATTCTCGGGAAGAAATTCACGAAATGAGAAGTATGCGTAGATTTGCATATATCCCACTGAGTGGGAGAAGAGAGCCCAGTGGGAGGGGGGGGGGCAGAAGCTTCTATCAGCCGTCGTAAATCCTCAGGTGAGTACTAGGCCCCGTGTGTGTCTTTGTCTGTTTGTGTGTATCGAGAATTGTTGTTGTTTACGTAACGTGGATAATGTCAAATAGGTATGCATACCAACCGCCTTTGCTTCTTTGTCGTCTCTTTCTTCCACCGTACTCTCAACTTTCTCTCGTCTGTCTCCTTCTCTCATACATGTGTACTCCCTCGCGTACTACGTTCGTTCGTCGCCTAATCAGATGACGTGCTTTGGCGGGCCCTAAAGGTTGCTCAAGAGAGAGGGAAAGAGGGAGAGAGAGAGAGAGGGAGGAAAGTGGAAGAGAGGGAGGAGTGAATGAGCGTTCTAAATCCGCTCATATCAGTCCTGATCTTCGCTCCTCGCTTGCGTTCTCTCATTACTTCTCTCTCCCTCTCTTTCTCCTTCTCTCTCTTTCTCTCTGTTGATCTCTCTCTGTCTCTCCTTCCTCCAACACCATGCGACTTCTCTTCTGCCAGTCATCCCCAGTTACAAGCGACCCCCATAAGGCCAAAGAGGATGGGCGGAAAGCCGTATGCACTCTGTACGCGCATCGTTATGCCTTGAGGCATAAAACAAACTCTTCTCTCCGTGTATGCCTCTAGCTCTCTCTCTTTCTCTCTTTATCTCTTTCTCTCTCTCTCTCCCTCTCGTCAAAGGACAACATAAATACCTGTACACATCAACTTCCTCCCAAACACACGCTTCCTTGATCCGCAACCTTTGCCGAACGCATTCATTTGGCAATCTTCACATCTCTTCGTAAACATCTGACGTTCGAACGACCATGCTTGTTTACAAGAAGATTAAGGGAGTGAGAAAGGGAGTGAGAAAGACAGAGAAGAGAAGAGAAAGAGAGAGAGAGAGAGAGAGAGAGAGAGAGAGAGAGATCGCACTTGTTTAATCCGAACGAGGTGATAAGCCCATGGATAGGAAGATAGAAATCTTCTCTCTCTTTCTCCTTGCAAAATATGCCGGAAAAGTAAAGGCGAAAAAGGAAAACAGAAAAAAGCACGTTTACACGCCGCAGGCACCCTTCCTCTTCATAGAACACTCCTTTTCTGAACTTATGTCTCTCTTTTCTCTTGTTTCTCTATCTCTCCCCCTCTCTCTCGCCCTGTATTTTCCTCTCTTTCCGCTCGCCCATAACAACAAAATGTCAAGGATGGTTGGGTCAACAGGCCGAGAGCACGTGGCTGTCTATCCCGGATATCCTTCTCTCTCTCTCTTTCTCTCTCTTTCTCTAACCCTCTTCTCCTCCACTCATCCGCCAAATGCCAACTCGAGGGCTTATCCCATTCAGCGGTATCTTACGGCGAGATAAGGAGAGATAAACATGCGTGCCTATTACTTCTCCGTCATTTCTAATGATAAATAACCTACGGAATCTGCCGCCGGCAAAAAGCTCGAGCGAAGTTTTGGAATTCGCAGAATCACAACGCACTATATTATCTTCTTCATATCTGCACACAATACCTAATATCATTTTGACGACGAAAACTGAACACTTTTCTCCTCCAATATCCCTATTGATCGATCTTTTTCTTTATACCACAAACCTCAGATTTAATCCATACTGATCTAACAAAGAAGAAAATATGGAGTTTGACGCAGAAGGGTATAAGAATGATTCACTAAATTACGCTTTTAAATCCTTTCTCGGGCCATAACGTTTTCTCTTACACTTAACCAGGAATGAGAAGAAGAAGAAGTTCAGCTGAACCTTTGCCCTTCCTACGCAGTACTTGCTATAACAATGAGATCAGAGATTTATAGTGCGCTTTTTTGTACATAATCTGTAATAGGTTCCCAGTGATTAAATCTCTAACTAATCACGTCAGAAATAATGACGAGGCTTCAGGAAGAGGAAAATTTAACGAGAACAGTGGACTTTTTAGCCCTTGGTGGGTTTTACATACAAGCGCTCTATTTTTTCTTGAAGCTGAGTAGTGGAAGACACAAATAGAGGGAATACAGCCATTACTGGCCATTACAACAGAAGCCTTGGGGCATATGAATGAATAGAATGCATCCCCCGGAGGGGATTAATGAGGAAGGATTAATCACGGCTCTGACCTTTTGGCGATACAAAAGACAGAAGAGAAAGAGAGAGGCGAGAGAATCATTGAGCATCTGAATTATGTACATGGGGTCATCTGCAGATGATGACAGGCGAAGACAATACTTATTTAACAAAATTAATTGCAAGCTTACAAGGAACAATTCCGCGCAAGACCGCTTAATATGTTACTTAAACAGAGCCTCACTTCATTGTGGCCACGTTCACTGCAGGAAAAATGTGAAATAATCTGTAATGATTTGCGAAGAGTAGCTAAAAAAAACTTTTTTCCAGTAGTTACGTGATTTCGGAATTTAAATGTTTATGTTTTAACAATGAGGATTTTATATATATTAAAAATTGAAATAATTCAATTCGAAGACCAAAAGCAGTTCGCCCTAATCTTACTAGACTAGGCTGAGCGCGTTCTCTCTCTCTCTCTCGCTCTCTCTCTCTCTCTCTCTCTCGAAGTTTATTAACTCAGTGTTTCTCTTCTTCTCTCCTTCTCTGACCCTCACTTCTCTAAATTCATTTTTTCCTCCATCAACTTTCCCAAATATCCTCTCTACAGTCATCGTTCCTCATTAGCAATCTGCGTTCGTTCTTCTCTCTCTCTCTCTCTCTCTCTCTCTCAGATTCGCTTCCTCTTTCTCCTCCCTCTCGTCTCATCCTCCCTGTCTTTCTCTCCCTTCCTCTCTTCTCATCTCTCTCTCTTTCCCTCCTTCCCTCTCTGATTCCTTTCCCGGTCAGTTGGTGGTAGCAGCAGCCTAAGCCTAAAGCATGCGTCTGTTCGCCCGCCGGACGGACGGCCGGTCAGGCGCCTAGCCCTAATCGTGTGGTGGACGGCTGAACTCGGGAGAGAGCGAGTGAGAGAGAAAGAGAGGAAGAATAGAGAGAGAGAGAGCGAGTGAGAGAGAGAGAGAGTGAAGAAGCGTGAGAATGCGCTGAATGATCCGCTGCTGAAAGGTTTACGGGCGTCCACTGATGATGGACGTAGAAAGAGCAGGGACAGGGAACACGGCAGAGAGAAGTAACAAAGAGAGAGAGAGAGAGAGAGAGAGAGAAAGAGAGAGAGAGAGAGAGATTAAATAGGCTGATGATGAAGATTATGTGACTATTACGCCTAAGCACCCGGGGATAGTTGATTCAAAATTCAAAAGTGCCCCATTGCGCCCACTAATAAATACATAAATAAAATTGTATGCACTCGGACTAGCTGGGAAGCTACAGAAAATTCAAAAAAAGGAAATATATAAAATGTGTATACTTCGTGACCCTGTGTTAACATGCGTATTTCATAGACTGAACAGCGCTCGTGTTTGTGTGCGCCCTTTCAAAGAACGGAAGTCACGGTCCATCCATGCCAGACACAGACTTTGGTTGACTCTTTTGTGCTTTCAATATTTCCATGTGATAGGTTGAACTATAGGGCATAGGAATGGTGCCTGTACAAATAATATGAGGACTGCAAATAATATAAGTTTTCAAGGAAAATCATGCGTCCTTTCCGATCAGGATATTAATTGTTTGGTAAACTCTCTCTCTCTCTCTCTCTCTCTCTCTCTCTCTCTCTCGCTCCCTCACTCTTTCTCTTTGTCCACCACACGATTAGGGCTAAGCGCCTATTTCTCGCTCTCTCCCCTGCTCCTGTCTTTGCCTCTTTGTCTCTGTCTCTCTTTATCCCTCTCTTTCTCTTTCTCAATTTCATACAATCTTTCTATCTACCATTCGCCTGATCTTTTCATATCACAGCTTCTCATTCAGTTTCCTAATCAACCGAGAGTAGCGTTGCTTTTGTGATATAAAAGGCGGAAATGCATTTGAAGATCTCTTCCACCTTCCTCTCGACTCCCCTCAGGCCTCTTGCACTTGTGAGTCTGACATGGAAGTTCGAGAAGTTAGACGATTAGCAGGACTAGACTAGAGTTGGGTGATAAGATAGGGTGTCTACGGTGAATAAGAGAGGAAGAAGATCAACAGTGAGAGAGAGAGAGAGAGTGAAAGGGAGAGAGGAAGGGAGTGGGAGACAAAGAGAGAGTGAGAAAGAGAGAGAAAGGTGGAGGGAGAGTGAACTTAAGTGAAATATAACGTCGTCCGAGAACAAAAAGCCAGACATATGTATGTAGGACATCATCTGAAACCGAATCCAAATGAGGATCAGAAGCATCGGTGGGATTCGGATTTGATTGGAATGACTAAGAATAAGCAGTGCATAATTATAAATACATGCGATATTCAATGCACCAAAAAAGGAAGGATTTATTATTAGGATTGAGATACTGAAGAAGACGAAGAAAAGTGTGAGATCGAGTGAATAAAGATATTTAGCAGCGAGTTCTGGAAAGAAGGAAAGAGATAATTGAGATTAATTGAGACTTAATGTTAGAGAAACGCATGAATGCATCTCGAATGGAGATAGAAGAAAGAAAGATAAAGAGTATGGGAGAAGATGAGGAGAAGGAAAGCGTCCATCGAGATCGCGCTCTATCATCATTCTGCAAGTCTTAGAAGCCTTGTTCCAGTGCTTCTGGAAGGATGAAGAGAGAGAGGGAGAGAGATCTCAGATAGCCTGAAATGACACCTTCAATCATCCCATCTATGGATGCATGAATATACAGAGGAGATTAGACTCTATCATAGAAAGCGGTGCTCATATCAGCAGAGCCACTCCACCCCGTGACATATCTAACTCGCTTCTTGCACATTCCAGGTATGAAGATGGAACGGCTTGTCGTCATTGGCTATCTCACACTCTAATCTAGCCGCATTTATAACGCGGAAAAGTATAACCGCCGTCTCAAACTCCTCCTAGAATAGTTGGCGATGATTCTATTTATATCGGTCACTTATTCTATCGTAGAATCACTCTTGCACTCTCACTCCCTCCCTCTCTCCCCCTCTCAGTCTCTCTCTCCCTCTTCTCTCTCTCTCTCCCTCTCTCTCTCTCTCTCTCTCTCTCTTTCGGTTCTTTGCATCCTACTCGATTTCTACGATGTGCTATTATATAGTACGGAGGGGACTAAAAGAAGTTGTATGAATAATTAATTGGTACGTAGTAAAAGAAATTTATTTTTTTTGCATTATTATATAGATAACCTTTTCAAGATAAATATACATACTTGAAATTTCTTAAGAAAATAATGAAAGGGATATCGAAGGCAAAACATGCTCGTTGAACTGATAAATAAAGATTAAAAATAAAGATTCAATCTGAGTGACAACATTGACATTCCGTGTAAGGTTTAAACTGCTTTTCTCGGTGTAACTGGCTGAACATTCTACTACGGCAGAGGGACTCACTCCAGCGATTTCTCGCCCTTTTTCGTGTCATAATCTCTGCGATGCAGCGATGATATAAAAGCGGAGGAAAGGCGGGAGAGAGTGCAAAATCATAGAGAATTCGTAATTTTGCTGTATGTAAATGTCTTTTCTTTCTTTTCCACACTCCTCTCTCACTCTCACTTTTCTCTCTTTATTTCTTTCTCTATATCTCTCCCTCTCTTTGCCCGTCCTGTCCGATTTCTGAGATGATTGTTCATCTACTAATAAGAATGGATAGCACCAAGTGATTGTTGAAGGATTGAGAACGAACGAGAGAGAGCAGAAGAGAGAAAGAGAGCGAGAGAGAGTGTGGGAGAGAGAAAGAGGGAAGGAGGGAAAGAGAAAGGTGAAAAGAGAGAGAGAGAGAGTGAGAGAGAGAGAGAAATAGGGAAACATTAAGAGGAAAGAGTGTGAGAGACGGGAGGAAAATTAAAGGAATGGCAAGACTGTGCCGGGTAACAACGATTAGTTCAAAACTTCACAATAATACAGACTCCCAAAATACGAACACCGACTGCCACTCGATTCAAAATTTTTTTCGATTCTTCTTCCTCAACTTGGTAAATCCACCATATTCGGTATCTACATATGTACTTACTTTTATCGTTGTATCTTTTCTCAATATCTCGCATTCGATCGTTCATTTATTTCTGTCTCTTTTCTCATACCCTCTGTATATGCTTTCTCTTAATCTCTAAATCTTTATCTTCCTTTTCCATTCTCTTTTCACTGCTATTTCAGGCACGCGGCATGAAGTCGTTATTAATCTTCAGAGCTCGTCTAGTCTAACAATAAGCAAGGCGAAAACTAAAAAAAAAACAACTTTCATCTTGTTAATTCTTGAAGGGAACAGGGAAGTGGATGGAGGTGTGGAAAGCGGAGAGAAAGAGGCTTAGTAAAGAATGAGAAAAGGAGAGGAAGAAAAAAGACAGCGAGAAATAGAGAGGAAGAAGGAGAGAGAGAACGAGAGAGAGAGAGAGAGAGAGAGAGAGAGAGAGCGAGAGAGAGATAGAGGGAAAGAAAGAGCGCGCCAGAAACGAAGAGGGAAACGTAACGAAATAGAGTGATGAAAAGCGTGAAAAATAACGCATTTGATTTCGGCAAAGCGCGCAGTCGCGAACGATGTTTTTTGGTTAATTCTTAAGCCGCCAATCGGCCAAAGCGGAGATCGTCTTTCCTTCCTGTATCGTAGCTTTTCCTTCTGTCTCTGAATCTCTCCATACCCTCACTCCTTTTTTTTAACTTCAATCACTCTCTCACACTTTCTCACTCTCTTAGACTGACCCTCTGTAACTCTCTCTCTCTCTCTTTTCCTCAATCTCTCCTTAACCCTCTCTCTCTTTCCCTCTCTCCCTCACTCTCTCTCTCTATCAGTGATCTCGAAAAGACGAATGGAACTTACGCTCTCCATACTATGTGTTTTCCTCACCATCAGATACTAGAGTTTAGCACTTTGCGCCAAAACATTCCCGGGAAGTGAGCGAAAAACAACATTCGCTAAAAGGCTTATTATAAGGGACGCGTGCGGTTTCGCCATTGGTAGAGGAGGCACGGGATATATTAATCCCCGTAAGCATTTTAGAGTGGCCATCTCATTAGCAGCTGCCCGCGCGCCGCCATCCTCCACATCTACAAGTTTTAAAAAGATTAATAGAAGAAGCTGGCAACTTTTGGGGGACCCGCTAACAATCACAAAACAAATAACAAACAATTAAACTATGTATAAGAGGGAGATTTTTGGTGAAATCTAGTTGGCAACTTTGATATTTTGCCTTTCAAGCTATTCTTAAGTTAAACTGTGTCTTGTCAGTCATGTGTTTGAGTTTGTCCTACGGAAAATATATAGCTCGAAATTAAATGTGGAAAAAACCGTTCTATAACGCTGCATTTATACCAAAAGGTAATGCTGATTTTGCATCAACTTTCATCGAATATTTTTTTGCAAAAAAAAACCGATTCAACTTATCGATAGATCGGTCCGATTGTGTGAATTACACAGAGATGATATATGTAAGGCCGAATTGCAACTTCGTGGCACGGGAGGGGCAGGGAGAGAATAAAAATGTTGGAGAACTTATTCTTAAAAAGAAGCTTGTATTCGTGCTCATTTTTGTTTTCTATATACATATCGAGGTCACTTGTATATATTACCTCTCGCTTCTTTCTCCACTCTCTCTCTCTCTCTCGTATCTTTCTCCACTCTCCCAACTCTCTCTCCCTCTCTCCCTTCTTTCTCCACTCTCTCCACTCTCTCTCTCTCTCACTTCTTTCTCCACTCTCTCTCCACTCTCTCTCTCACTTCTTTCTCCACTCTCTCCACTTTCTCTCCCTCTCTCGTTTTTTTTAAATCCTTTACTTACAATCACAAGTTATCCCGTAAAACCTAAAGTAGTATTCAACAATAGTTATTGGGTCTACTTGAAGGATCAACTAGATAGCAAGGAATGCCCCGCTGGCTGCTGTTCTTTAGCATCCTGCCCCAATAAAGACAATAATCCCAGGATTCATCAAAATTTATTCAGACAAGGTCTGCTCGTGGTGCTGTGCACAGAGGAGCGAGTGGGCATACAAAGGCAGATGACTAGGATCTGGAGAACGGCCTTTTAAGTCGTCTCCAACGAGCTATGTCATGGGCTTTAAGGGGCTTTGTTCCTTTTCTCTCTATCTCTCGCCATCTCTTTATCCTCTCCCCTTACCTTCTCATCCTCTCTCTTTCTCTCTTCCTTCTGCGGCTACGGTAGTCATGCGAATGCTTCGTCTCTGGCGTGAAGAGAGAGAGAGAGAGAGAGAGAGAAGGCAAGCAAAAATCTGTGTGATTTCCCCGTCTGCCATAACAGCCTGACAAGCGGTCCTTGGGCCTCGCTCTCCATCTCTCTATCTCTATGTGCCTCGCTATCTCTTTCTCTCGCTCGCTCTCTCTCTCTCTCTCTCTCTCTCTCTCTCTCTGCCTCTTCCCAAACCACTCTCAATCATCTCATGTCCTCGCTATTCCATGCCTGCTCCTCCATCGTGGCTGAGTTCCCAGTCCCGCTAACAGCTTTTCATACGATAATAGAATTCGCAGCCGAAAGAGAAGATTATCAAAATATATTGCCACTCAGAGGAAGAGCAAGCTATAGCGGACAGCTAACTCGACAGTCTCAAAATATGAAATATGGAATTAGGAGAGAGTGAAGAGATGAAAGGATATAGAGAGAATGAGAAAAGAGATGGAGAGAGAGAGAGAGATACATAAGGGTTCGTAGAAGAGAAACGGAAAGAAAATAATTCACATTTTCGCGAATGACAATATTAGAAAACCAACTGTAGGCAATAGAACCAGGTGAGAGAGAGTGGGGAAGAGAAGGTGAGAGAGAAATAGAGCGGGAGAAGAGAGAGAGAGAGAGGGGGGATACAGAGATATGTGCAATGATGATAGAGAGTACAAGAGAGAAGACTTGCTTACTGCTCGCTCTACCCCTCGGATGAACTACAGTTCCTAAAAGGCGCCTAGGGATTTGCATGAAAACATTTCTCTATTATAGTACAGTACCTTTCTCATAGACCGAGAAGAGAAGTAAGTGGTAATAATAACAGTCCAGATATATTAATCAAGCAAATGAGCGTTTTAGCTAGTGTTAACGTTTTTTCGAGTGGCGGAGGGTCGGCAGAAGGATCAGATAGAATTATTGAGGGAGGAGCCGACGTAATAGACGAGGTCGTTACCGAACGAACAAACGCATTCTATGCAGTCACAAACACACAAACACACAAAACATACACACATGGAACAGAGACGGCTTCTCATTCACGGGATCCTCTTTTTTGATGCGAACGTGGATTCTGCTCTGTACATGCAGAGTGGCGGAGGTGTAGCTGGTGAGAACTATGAAAGGAGGAGCGAAAGATCAACCGTGCGGGAGGAGATCGTGCGAAGAGAATAAATATCGAGGTCAGAGATAGAGAGAGAGGGAGAGAGAGGAGAATGAGAAAGAGAGAGGGAGAGGAGAGTGAGCGAAAAGAAGATGATAGGAGAGGGAGGGAAAGAGACAGACAGATAGGATAGTGTGTGAAGAGGATGAAGAACAGTGTTGCTTTCTTGTGGTATCAAGCGAGCAAAAAGCGACTTCTCATTCTCCTTTTTTCTACCTGACAACCGGACAAAACCACTTGACAGAAAAAAGGGCATCTTTCTTTCTCTCGTTCTCTCTTCTTCTGCATCTCTCTTCCCCCTCTCTCTTTCTGTCAATATCTTGCTCTGATTACAACTCTTTTCCCTCTCTCTCATCTTTCTCTCTCTCTCTTTCTATTTCTCTCCTTTTTCTCTCTCTCTCTCCTCTTTCTCTCTCTCCCTCTCTCTCCCTCTCTCTTTCTCGCTTCCTCTCTCTTTCTCTCGCTCTCTTTCTCTCTCTCTCTCTCTCTCCTACCTTGGTATCGGATACCGCCGCTGATCTTCGATGTCGCGCAGCTTCTCTTGATGTGAGCGAAAGTGCAACCGCGGAGGATGAGAGTTCATCTGAAAGTGATGAGGCTTCTTCTCCATTTTGCAAGCTTCACACCTTTTCTCCCTCTTTCTCATTTTCTCTTTCTCTCTCTCACTCTTTCTCTAATTCTCTCTCTCCCTCTCCCCCTATCTCTCTCTATTTTGTACCCCATTCGTGCAGAACACGACAATTTGAACCAATATGACATGCATATTTACATGTACCCTCTTCAAAAATTTTTTTCCTCTTTTCACCTCCCCTCACTAGAGTACTGTTGGTTTTTTTTCTACTTTTCCCTTTCCAACGTTTTCTCTCTCTCTCTCTCTCATCTCTCTTTCTCTCATTCTCTCTTTTCTTGCTCGGTCTCTCGCTCTCGTCTCTGCCTGTCTTACTTTTCCCTCCTCCTTCCTAGCATACAGCTTTCGCTTTTAACAATGCAGAATAGTTGGGCTTCAGGGAAAGAACCAGAATACCCATTAACCTTAGCCATATGTATTTTCGTTAAAGGAGGCATCTGACGAAAAATATCTTCTTCTTTCCGTGTAATCAAGTTATAAAATGACACATAAATTGGAATAAAAATAAATGGATACAGAAGAATCAGCGCGGCAAGGTCACCCGGCACTACCAAAACACTCTCACTGATACTCATAACTCACAATATTGTCAATTTAGATGTATTTGTTATGTTTCTTTTTTGTCTTTATCCGGATGTTGACGTGTTCGTTCTCTGATAAGTGTGATTGTAATCACTTGCCATTCTTACTATTATTAGAGCACATCCGGACATAATCATGAACGAAAAAGATGGCAGCGAAAACCGCTTCTGATCTGTGGAATAGGAGAGAGAGAAAGAGAAAGAGATAGAGAGAGAAAGGCAGGGAGAGCTAAAAAAAAATAATAGTAAGGAGAGAGAGCAGAGACAGATACAGTGAGAGAGGGGGGGGGGGAGCGTTCGAACAAAAGGAAAATACTTGGCTCTTACCGATAACGAATAGGTACACAAAGCAGAAGGGAACGCAGGATGGCAAGAGCAGCGCATATTGTTGAGCTCTGCTCTGATGTTGTTGTTTTCTGGCAAGAGTGTTCGATGTCTTATTCTCTCTCTCTCATCTCTCTCTTTCTCTCTCTCTCTTTCTCTCTCTTTCTTTCTCTCTTTCTCTTTCCCTCGCTTTCTCTCTTTCTCTCTCTCATTCTCCTCCCATCTCATGCTATCCATGCCATCGGAAGGCGACGAAAAGTGAGAGTGGGGCGGAGGTTACTATGCTTTCCCAAACACTCGCTCTGAACAAATAAACAATTGCGCAATCGAGGACTCCTCTCTTTCTTTCTCGCTCTCTCTCTCTTTATCTCCATCCCTCTTTCTTTCGCTGTCTCCCTATCTCCCTCTTTCTCCTCCTATCTCTATTTCTCGTTCGGTGGCCGGTAGTCGGTGGACTCCTCTCTGTCTCGAAAAAGTAGGTGCACACAGAGCAGATAGTTCGGAACTATTAGCACGCTGCGAATAGTTCAGTTTGATAGTTCTCTCAGACCGAACTATCATGCCAGCCGGCGGTGAACTATCAGGGCCAAAGCAAACTATTGCCAGGTCTGACAGGCTGTTCAACCACGGGGAATCAGCCCATGCATTTTCGCCCACTCGCTTTGCACTGAATCGTGGGACGCAAAAAATGTTCACCGCCCACTAGTTCGGGAGGTCAACATGGGAATGTCAGGTCATATTCTGAGCACTCGAACAGAAAGTCCCAAAATATTGCGGTTTTCAAACTAAAAACTCCACTGAGTATCGGCGCAGAGTAATGTAAAAAGTAGTCCCCAATGGAAAACCCTTAAAGATTGCATTGATTACGGTAGAATTAATTTGTGTTTTATTCCCAAAACCACCCCCCTTCCGGTGTCCGCTACAGTGAGTGCCGACGTTTATGAAACGTCGCCTGGAGCCTCACTCGAGTGGTCCCACCAATTCCCCGTGTCAACGTCTGACAGACTTGATGGCACGTTGCGGTCACGCGACGCGGCTAGCAAGCCTATTTCGAAAAAATTTTCGAAATGCGTTTCTTTACATTGGCCTTTTATTTTTTGATGCTGTTTTCCTCTTATTCTGTTTGTAATGGATTACTAATTTGGTTTCGCCGAGTGAAATGCACTGTTCAGAACTCGCTTTCAGCGGCGAAACCGCATGTTGTACGCAGGCGGCCCGGTTTGCGCCATCCTCAGGCTGTCGTCCTCGTGATGATCAACCAGTGTGTCAGCAAGCGATTCTCTTCTGTTTACAAGGTTCATTGTTCCGTCTTTTACATTTAACGACGTACCATGTGTTTTTTCTTAGCTGATCTTGCATGTATTCCCCGCTCGAAGGGCCACTCTTGAAATAATTGAAGCCGAATCTTTTTTTTCCATAAAATGTGCAAATAATTGTTCTTGGATGTCCCCTTCTTAGCCTGAATATTCAGAAAGGTTTCTTGTTAACCTGAGGCCTTTCATTCTTCCCACTCTCTCGAAAATTTTACTCTTTTATTTATTATAATTTCGATCAAATAGATGCCCGAGATATATCATTGTTAGCATTTCATGTTAACAGAAGATGAAAAGAGTGCATTCCCCCCGTACACAACTGACGATGTCGTCTTTACAGTCCACGTGACCCGGTCCGCTTCCCATTTCTGCTTCTCGGCAACAAGATGGGCATGGAGGCCAACCGGGCGGTCTCTGCCAAGCGAGCGCAGTTTTCGTGTCAGAGCAAGGACAACATCCCATACCATGAGGTCGGATACTTTTTCTTTTTGTTTGTTTCCTCTGTAATATACAGTGCTGAACAGGGTCCGGTGCACGACTCCAGGCCGGAAGTGGTACAAAGCCAAAACATTCTTTTTTTATAGTCAATGATCACATTTCATGAAAAAAATGCCTGTTTTCATACAAAAAAATAAATTTTCTCCGGGGAGTTCAACAATGTTTTGTGCAGGCCGGGGGTTTCAACATGGCATATGTATCGACCTTGTTCAGCACTGTCTCTGATTGGAATGGCCATTCATTTTAGAAAATTTCGTTAACTAAGCCTCATCGTTCTTTTTTACGACATGAAAGGGTATACTTTATATATGTTTATTCATTCACAGCATCTTCCCAATTATTATTACGAAGATGTTAGGGCAAAACGAATTATTTTATGCTGACTTTTAAACTTTTTTTTTTTTACTTTTTCAGCTTCTGCAAGGCAGCTGCCAATCATGAGCGACATCGTATTTTTGCCATATTTTGGATATGCTCTGCGCTCTTGTAAAAGGAAAGAAGAAAAATGCAACAAAACTTGACACCGTTATAAGAATGAATGAATACAAGATTGTATTGTTGTTTCTACAGGTTGTCGGCAATGGCTTCCTCTCCCATTTCGGCGCTGGCAAGTGCGCCGGCTTCACTCTCATCTACCACTCCCTTTCCAATGGTTTGCCTTTTTATATGAAGAAATGTTCAAAATTTATCTTTTAAATGATCCTTAGCTTGTGTTGGTTTTTTATTCTTATAATTTATCTTTCTCGTGCATGTCTGAAGCATTCTACCAAATACAATTGCTATTATCTTGGTTCGTTATAAGTAGGGGGGATTGGTGAGTGAATTGAGATCATGTTATTGTGCATTGTTTCTTTACTTATCTAGCAGTCCTTGCCATCATGCACCATAACCTGTCTATCTACTGCAGGTCCCTGACCTCGCCGCTTCTTCGTCATCCGTGAGTTCTGCGTCATCCTCTGCGGCAGCTGCCGAAAGACGTCTTCGCCATCTCGCCCTCATCTTCTGCAACACCTGCGGCAGCAACAGCTGCGACCTGAATTCCTCCCCCGCCGCCACCACCTCCCTCCAATGTCTAATGTTGTGTTGCCCCATTTAGCTTGTTGTTTCCTACTATTTGTGTGCATTGTTTTTGTAAGTGATAAATGATATTAAATTGAAATTGGCACTGTTTTAATTTCATTATATCGGCTTCTGGAATGAAAGAACGAAAGCAGGAGGGTAGTGGAGGGGGGGGGGGGGGGGTAGCGAACGCGAGCCCGCTGCCGGGGCGGGCTGGCCGGCGAAATAGTTCTGCCTCACCGAACTATTTGGCTGAACTATCTAGCTCTGTTTAACTGAGCTATCGATAGAAGCGTGAGGGCGAACTATTTAGTTCCACAGGAGATGGCGAACTAAATAGTTCTGCCTTTTAGTGCGGCCTCGTAATACTATCTGTGTGTGTGTGACCGAGAGACGACTCAGAAACTGTTGACAGCAAGCAGGCTGGCCCTCTGCATCCGTCGGCTGGCTGACAGCGACCCAAGAACGTCTCTCTCTCCCTCCCTCTCTCTCTCTTTCTGAACTCTCTCTGACTCTCTCCCTCTCTGACTTCTTTCTCTCTCTCTTACTCTCTCTCTCTTACTCTCTCTCTGTCTCTCTGTCTCTCTCTCTCTCTCTCTCTGTCTCTCTCTTTCTATCTATCCCATTCCAGCCCTATTTCTTTCCTTTCTCTTTCCCTTTCTTTCCATCCCTTCCCTCTTTCCTTCTCACTCGCGCGTGCTATCGCTCTCTGGTCACTTGGCATCAAAACATCTCAAAAGAGTAAAAAGTTGGTAAGCTCACATGGTTAGTCAATGGTTACTGGAATGCCAGAGAAGGTACAAGAATAACGTAAGGGTTAGATGGTATTGGCCATTCTGTAGAATGAGAGAAAGAAAGATAGAGAGATAGATGGTCGGCTCAATTTTTTTGGTCAGTTGTTTTCGGAATAGAGATAGAAAAGAGAGAGGAGAGAAAGAAATGGAGATATGTAGAACTAGTGAAAAAGAGCACAGTGTTCGGATTAAGACTCACTTTATGGAACCCGGTCGTAGGGCGATTCCCAATGATGGTTAGAAAAAGCGTATGTATCTGGGTGATGAGGAAAGGAGAGTGTATGAAAATGAGAGAGAGAGAAAAGAGAGAGAGAGAGAGACTGAGCAAAAAGATGGAGAGAGAGGGATGGAGAGTATATGAAGTAGAGCGATAGTGAAGAAAATAAGAGAGCGAGAGAGAGAGAGCGAGAGAAAGCGAGAGAGAGAGAGTGAGAGCATGAGAGAGCTAGAGAGTGTCATATAAGTGCGAGAGTATCTGGAATCCATCACAGCGCCTCGGGCAGCACCTAGAGCGGATTCTGGCATATTAAGCCTAATTCTGGGCTTGAGCGTCACAAGACACAGAAGCGTTGACAAGTCTACATATTTCTGCTCCTTTGATCTCTGCTTTCTTCTCTCTCCCTCTCTTCCTCTCTTGGCTCCCCCTTCAATCCTTTTTTGCCCATTCCTCTTAAAAAATGTTTGCACTTAATTTTAAGCTTTAATTAATTAAAATAGCGAAGCTTTCGCTAAAAATTTGCATGTTTGAGCGGGTCGGGAGGACTTAAAAAGATGAGAATCGTATATGGAGCTTCCTTCCAATTATTTGTACATTTATATATGCCCGCACAAACATGAACAGGAGTGAGCCAGATTGAGAGTTCCAGCTAAATTTGGCGCGCGCGGCTATTACAGAAGCCACACATGAAGGCAACACATTAGAACGGGAAAAAAAACTTTTTTTAGGAATCAAAAGTAGGGTTTAAAAAGTCGTCAAATGGACCTTAGATGACCTTTTCGGGTGCGCTGCTCATAAGAATGAATTAGCTCATGGTTGGGGCGGGGCTTCAGCAAAGTGTGTATTACTTACCCAATTCGGGCAAATTCTGTTCTATATCTATATTTACGATTACGGAAAAAGTGCATGAACGTCTTTATTTCCTTTTTATTTAGCATTTACGCGCGAATCAGTGGCAGATGAAAATGTGGAGGCGAAAAAAAGGCGAGAGAGAGAGAGAGAGGGGGAGAGAGAGTGATAGAGAATGGGAGAGAGATGGAGAGAATATCTGTATGCAAAAGGAGGAAAAGATGATGACGACTTCTTGGATAATGATGATGAAGTAGAGAGGCAGAGGGAGAGAGAGAGAGAGCAGCTTTAATATTTTCGAGGAAGTGAGATAGAGAGAGAGGATGTTAGACAGTGATCAGGATTGAGATAAGAAGAGGAAAAAGAAAAAGAAGGGGATTTAAAGATTAGCAAAAGCTCGCCAGCTCTTCTAGCCTGATGCTTCTTCACTTTGGCCAAATCAGAACGAATGAAGAATAAAAAAAAATCATGACGTCTCATCTTTGTCTCTTTGGATGGATTCTCGCAGTCAAAACGGATAGAGGCAGAAGGTTATGACGAGAGAAAAAAAGGAGACAGAGAGATAACGAGAGAGTGAGGGACAGAGAGAGAAGGAAGAGAGAGGGAGAGAGAGAAAGAGAGAAAGAGAGAAGGGATGGATGAAGGAGAGAACGGCGGTGCGAATTGAAGATGTGGTTAGAACAAGGGTGCCAAGTGTCAAGGACGGTGAGGGGTTAATGAACTGAAGACTCGAAAAACTCACCACCCGCTTTCCTCTTCATTCTTGTCTTCCTTCCATGCCTTCTTCCAACGCTTCTTGCAGCGACCGCCCCACTGTTCTTTTGACTTTGCAGCCTTCGACGACGTGCATCCTCATCGCTTCTATTCATTCACTTTTATGTTGGGAGAGAGAGAGGGCTACCACGAGAGAGAGAGAGAGAGAGAGAGAGAAAGAGGAGGGAGAGAGAGAAATATTGAGAGAGAAAGAGTGAGAGAGAGAGAGAGTTAAAGAAAGAGAGAAAAGCAGCCTAATGCTGCATCGGTGTCAACGGCAACTGCTTAGCAAGCATCATTCTCGTTCGGGCAAAAGAAAAGGATGCTGCCAAATCGGGCAGAAGTCACTCTGCCAACCGTGGCCTGGAATGCCGCAGCACAGAGGAAGAGGGCTGTGAATTGCGAAAGAGAAGAATGGCATGCAGAAGGTAAGTGTTGCGTGTACGTGCTTTGAGCTTTTCATCCCTTTCTTTCTTCTCTTTCTCTTTCTCTGTCTCATTCTCTCTCAGTTTCTTTCTCCCACTCTCTCCTTCTCTGTCCTCTTCTCTCCCTGTAACTAAACGGCCTCTGAAAGGATTCTGCTTGAGGTCAAAAGAAGACAAAGAAAGCTGCACAGGACTATAATAGTCACAAGTTGCCACCAAATTTTTACCATTCGCAGGACACTGAAGCCTGCCTTTTCAACTTAATTTTTCTCCTCCCTCTTCTCATCCTTTTCTCTCGCACAGCTCCTATCTCTGGTTCTACCTTCGTTAGATGTAAATTCTCCACGAGGTCAGAGTTGATATTCAGGTTATCAAAAAGAGAGAGAGAGAGAGAGAGAGAGAGAGAGAGAGAGAGAGAGGGACAATGAGAGGGAAATAATGTTTTTCTTCTCAACTCCAAAGCCTCACCAAAAGGCTTCCTTTCCATTTCCCACTTCCTCCTCTGATGGGATACCAGCGATGAATGTGGATCATTTCTCTCGAGAAGCTGGCCGTCCTGTGTTGTGTCAAAAAGGCGGAAGATTCCCGGGCTTCCGTCCCTCCTTCTTTTCCTTTTTGCCTTTACCTGTAGCCATCGCCTATTATCGCTCCGAGGCCAGAAAGAAGGAAATGAATAATTCGACCTCAGCAAGGGACTAGACAAACGCTGCGGAGACTTCGTCAGCTGAAGAAGCGAAGAGGCTTCTCCCTCTTTCTCTTTCCCGCTCTCTCATTCTTTATTTCTCTTTCCAGCTCTCTCATTCTCTCTCTCCCTCTTTCTATTTCCAGCTCTCTCATTCTCTCTCTCTCTCTCTTTCTCTTTCCAGCCCTCTCATTCTCTCTTTCTCTCTTTCTTCCCATATTCTTGTTAGGAGGCCTGTGGTCGTTCGTGAAAAACAAGAGTTAGAGAGAGATAGAAAGAGGGGAGAGACGGGGGGGGGGGGGGAATTGAAAATGCGGTGGCCAATGGCAGGGCTGCATCAGTCAGCAAGTGCAGCAGGCGAGAGCGTTCCCATTCTTCTGCTCCCTTTCTTCTCGCTCTCTTCCGCTTTCCCTCTCTCTCACTCTCTTTCTGTCTCTATTATTCTCTCTCTATCTTTCTTCTCTCTTCCATTTAAAGCTCTCTATACCTCGCTCTCGTCCACCCTCCCACCCATCCATACTATTTCTCATTCCCTACTCATAATGTTACGCTCGCTTACTTTTTTGCTTCTCGTTTTCTCTCTCTCTCTCTCTCCCTCATCTCGCTGCCCCCTTTCCTTTCGGCGGAAAAGAACTCCCCGCCTGGCTACGGTAGCATTGCCTAGCCTGGAACTCGAGAGGTGAGAGAGAGAGAAGAAGAGAGATAGAGAGATAGAGAGGCAGAGGGAGAACGAGATAAGGACAGCGAAAGAAAGAAAGAGACAAAAAGAAAGAGAAAGTGAGACATACTGGTATTGATAGTTTGATAAAAAAATAAAAATACGAAAGGAGTTGCAATGACTTTTAATTTGCTTAAATTAAGATTAGATCAGCATGAAGAAAAACACGTTAGATTCTAAAAGCCACGATCAATTCAAAGAAATCCGCTGGTCTCTTTCACTTTTATTCGCATTTTAATATTTTGTAAGTATGAATTTTGAATTAAATCTTCTTTAACTTCATTTATAAATCAAAACAAAAAAGACACATACGCATGTAAGTTGGAGACAGCGTGAGAAGTGAGGGAAAGCGAGTGACCAAGCAAGACACGGCGGGTTCGGTCGACGACGCATCTTGTATTCCCGCAGAAGACACCTGCATAATAATTATCTTTATTTTATTTTTCGACCTAAAAAAAAATTGAAAGCGTCGAGAACAGCGATATTCACAAGGTTCTGGAGACGAGAGAGGGAGAGAGGGTTAGAGGCAGAGGGTGGCGAAGTGAAAGAGAGAATGAAAGTAAGTAAAAATGGAGAGAAGCTTATTGATAAGTGAAGCTGGAGCGGGAGGGGAAGGAGGTTGGGTTGAGGTGGGTTGTATCCGAGCGGCTGACAGTGAATGAGGAAAAAAGGCCGGGCGCGTCCGCCTCTTGAGCTCTCTCTTTCCTGCCATGAGAAGCAGGCGGAGCTTCGGTGGAGAAGGAGTTCACGGCGGTGGGCGGGGCTAGCTTGAAAGCCGGAGAATGAGGACAAGGAACAAGAGTAGCATGGTA
This sequence comes from Allodiplogaster sudhausi, assembly GCA_945643635.1. Lineage (NCBI taxonomy): Eukaryota > Metazoa > Nematoda > Chromadorea > Rhabditida > Diplogasteridae > Allodiplogaster > Allodiplogaster sudhausi. The sequence goes on from CALZFC010000049.1 coordinate 2,410,709, forward strand.
GGAGATCAGGATGAGCGAGAGAGAAAGAGAGAGACAGAAGGAGAGAGAGAGAGAAAGAGAGAGGAGACGCTACCGAAAAGAAAAGAAAGCAAAGCAAGAGTTCGCGACTTGAGAGAATGGAAACAAGTAACGCGAGTCGGAAGAATGAGTCTTCAGGTGAGAAGTGTCTTGTCATAGTATCCATGTGATCTAGAGAGAAAGAGAGAGAGAGAGAGAGGAGGGGTGCAATAGTAGCAACACGAAGACTGATGAATACGAGGCGTTCGCATCATGGGGTCAGGCCCTGAGGGGGATTACAAAGAGTGAGTAGTGTATGCCGAAGAGTGTGGGGTGGAGCACTGCCTGAAACCAGATGTTGCATTGCGCCAGTCGGAAAGAGAGAGAGAGAGAGAGAGAGAGAGAGAGAGAGAGAGAGTGAGAGAGAGAGAGAGAGAGAGAGGCCTGTTGTTTTGGCCGTGCCATGGTGGTTCCTAAGAGCATCCAGAGCATCGCGTGGATCAGAGGAAGACGATATACTACTTTCCCCCATTTACTCTCTCTCTTTTTCTCTTATCTCTCTTCCTCTCTCCCTTCCCACGTTCTTTCGCCCTATCGTCGTCTACGCTCTATGTGTTTTCTATCAGTTCCTATCACTCCCTCATACACCTTCCCCAGACTCTCCCTTTCCATTCTTTCTTCTCTGATACACTATCGGTCTCCCTCTTCCCATTTTCTCTTTTTTCTCCCATTATCCCTTCTCTCTCTCAGCCATCCGAGGTTGTTTTGGCGCTCCCATTTGGCACACAGCGCACGTTGAACACTTGCGAACTGGTGCGCGATACGAACGAAAGAAGAGACATCCGATGAATGAGGATTTACCTCTTTCCCCTTCTCTTTCTTTCTCTCTCTCTCTGTCCTCTCCCTTTCCTCTCACCCTCTCACCCTCTCTCTCTCTCTCTCTCTCTCTCTCTCTCTCTCTGTCTGTCTTCTCTAACTCTCTCTCTCTGGATCTCCCTCACCCTTGCCTCATGGATAACAGCTGACTGCATACTACATGCTATACTGCTTCCTGAATCCTTGTCTCTCACAGCCTTTTTATGTAACTCCCTTTGTTTCCTCCCTTTCTTTCATCACCATGGCACTCCGGGCTGCCGGTAATATATGCTGCTGGCCACGCGGATAGCCTGGAGCAGAAGAGACCCCTGCTATCGAGGTTGACCATAACTGCCGCAGGAAAAGTAGAAGTATCATTGGGGAACTTGAAGAGCGGGGAGACTGCCCCACAAAGAGAATTCATAGATGATAATTTATCTATGTACACACAACTGTGTCGTCATAATATAAATTAAAATGCTGAAATACCTTTCAATAATAAGAATTTAATGCCAACGGTTAATTTCCAGACAATTCCATCGAAGTTTTTTCTTGGAGTTCCGCATAACCCCCCCCCCCCAATCAATGGAATTGATCAGGCGACTACGATATCCACTCGGAAGGAAAACTGCGCAATCGGGCTTCCAACAGCTGACATTTTAGACGTTGACGGCTTTCTGATTTCTCTCGTTTTCTCCAACCTCTCTCTATCTTGTTCTCTCTCCCTCTCTCTTTGTTCTCTCTATGTCTCTCTATGTCTCTCTCTCTCTCTCTCTCTCTCTCTCTCTCTCTTTCCTCGCATCCTTTCACCGATCGTGTCCGGTCAAAAACAAAAATTGGCAGTTCCCAGCCATGAGAGGCAGAGAAAGGAATGGTTGTGTTTAGAGGGCGCATCTCGGTGTCTCTCGCTGTGTGATGGCATGACACGAGGGGGCATTCCACCCACTACCCTCTTTTACTCTTAGGAGGTAAAACACCTTAAGGGGGGAAGGGGGAGGGGAGACATGGTGTCCACTTAAGCTCGGGGCAGAGCGCACTGACCAACACCCTGAAAACGAAAAGTTCGACAAAGTTTCTGAATCCTACCGTAACTAAAGGAAGAAGAATGAAAAAAAGCTATCCGTTTTATTCGTTTTCAGCAGGATTATTTGAAGGAATTTTTTTTATTAGTATTTCATAGCCTCTTGACCGACACACTAAAAAACGAGAATCCTTTTATATCTCCGGCTCTCTCTCATAATCTCTCTTTCTCTCACTCTAAATCTCTCTCAATCTCTATCTTTCTCAGATCCTCACAATCCAGGTCGCGATGCTCGTTGAAAGTAAGAAATGAGGCTGCTTTCGCCATCGCCAAAAGTCTCTCTTTGATGGCGCGCTGTGGCAGAACGCGTGAACGTGTTCCCAATACTCACAAAGGAGGATAACAAGAGAGCAATAGAGAGAGAGACAGAGAGAGAGAGAGAGAGAGAGAGAGAGAGAGAGAAAGAGAGAGAAAGATAGCTCAAGGAATGGAGTAGTTGATTGTTGTTGCCAAGTTAGACTAGGAGATGGGGAATGCATGTATGGAAAGTAAGTGAAAGCCCCAGGGCGATAGTGTTCCTCTTCTTCTTTTTCTTCCCCTTCTGACTTGGCAAAAGCCAGCTCTCCTCATCCCTAAAGCGTTCTAGGCTCTCTTAGATTAACCCGCTCTTCTCTAGCAGGGTTCAGATAAGCCGGTTGTTGCTTTGGTGGTTGCTTTGTTTGCAACCACCCTCTGCCTCTCTCAGACAGCGAGGAGAGAGAGAGAAAGAGAGAGAGATAGATAGAGAGAGAGAGAGAGAGTAGAGCGAGAATAGGGTGAAAACAGCCGCTGTAAGTCAGCAGGCATATGTAGCATACACACAGGAGCTCCAGACGCCTTTCACAATCCATCCCTGTCTTGCCCACTGTTCTCTCTCACTCACTACAACTCTCTCACTCGCTCATTATTGCTCTTGCTCACTCAGTATAACTTCATCTCCATTGCTTTCACTCTATTTCTCATTCCCTCGTTGCTAGAAGCCAGATAAGCATTGGGCTATGGAAGGTGAAGCCTCGTCGGTAGTGTTATTGGTCATCCGGGGGAATGGCATCGGATGAGAGGCTAACTGGGGAATCTCTGCGAGATAGATAGGGAGAAAGAGAAAGAGGATGAAGAGGGGAAAAGAGAGCTGGTGAGCGAGAGAGAGAGAGAGGTGACGAAAGAGATAAAATACCAGCTTTACCTGATGCTTCATTTGGGCCCGGAAGGAACATGCACGGAAAAACACAATCAGCCGTGCGTGGAGATGAGAGAGAGAGTGAGCGAGAGAAATAGAGATAGGGAGAGAAAGGGAAAGGGAGAAAGCCATCTAGCCCTGAGGGCTTGTCATCCTTTCCTCTTCGGTGATGCGCACCCAGTCAAAACACTTCCGGAGGGAGGGAGTTGCATTTTGCCATCTGACTACGAGGATTGTACAAAGATGTTCAATTTCAAGCTCTCTATCTGTCTCAACCTCTCCATCAGAATCTCTCTTCCTCTCTTACTTTCTCTCTTACGCTCACCCTCTCTCTCTCTCTCTCTCTCTTCCTTATCCTTCACTTGCTGCTCCCCCCCCCCCTCTGACATCTGTGTCAGGCTTTGGCAAAACTCGGTGATCTAGCCGCCCAAGGGGAATCTACGGCGCAAGTTACGCAACAGACATAAACAGGGCTATGTATATCAGTCTCTCTCTTTCTCTCTCTCTCTCTATTTCTCTTTCTCTCTCTATTTCTCCATCTTTCTATCTCTCCCTCATTCTCTCCCTTGTTCTCTTCCATTACACAATCCACGACAGCCTGACCATGGAAACACTTGCGCGATACGGAAAAATAGAGAGAGAGAGTGTGTGACAGAGAGAGGATTGAGAGAGAGAGAAGAGAGAGAGAGAGAAGAGAGAGGGAAGAGAGGAGAGAGAGAAGAGAGGGAGAGAGCGAGAGATAGAGAAAGACAGAGCGCGAAGTGTCGACGGAGCTGCTGCTCTCTGGTCATCCGGTTAGCCGGAAGGCATTCATGGACGCCTTGGGCTCAAAGGAGCATGAAATAAGGGGAGAGAGTGAGAGAAAAGAGAGAGAAGAGAGATAGAGAAGAGAGAGTGAAGAGAGAGAGAGTGAGAGAGAAGAGAGAGAGTGAGAGAGAAGGAAGAGAGAGAGAGAGAGAGAGAGAGAGAGAGTGAAGAGAGAGAGAGAGAGTGCGAAGCTGAGACAGGGGTCAACGAGTTATGGTCCAGCTGCAATTCGCATCACACACACGTGTTCGGCTTGCGCAACTCCTCTCTCTCTCTCTCTCTCTCTCTCTCTCTCTCTCTCTCTCTCTTAGCATTACCAGACCAGGAAGAAGAGGCTTTTGCCGCCTTTTGACTTTATAAATGATATCAACATGTTTATGAGCTTCAGGCAGTATGACCTCTAATCTTCTTCCTGGTCTGGTAATGCTAAGAGAGAGAGAGAGAGAGCCTGAGAAAAAGTGAAAAAAATAAATGTTTTTTAATATATACCATATTCTTTTTATATAAAAAAAATCGTAAGAACATACATAGATATGTACCAATTAATTCAGAAAGAAAGAAATGGTATACCTTAGAATAAATTAAAGCTACAGAGAGAGGAAATCAGAGCCATGAATAGGAGAAAAAGAGAAGGAAAAAAAGTCCACACATTTCGGGGTCAGATCCGGCGGTAATTTCAAAGAAATCTTCACATCTGAGCGACTGAAAAGAGCGCTTTCCATGAGGGGAACTTCTTCGATGAGTTCTCTCTTTCTCTCTCACTATCTCTCTATATGTATGTGTATACTATATCCGTATATCTCTCTACTTCCGTTTTCACTCTCTCTCTATCTCTCTCTCTCTCTCTACCGCTTTCTCGCTTTCTCTCTCTCTCTCTTTATCTCTCTCTCTCTTTGGTTTTCTCTCACTGTTTCTCTCTGTTTCTTTCCGGCTCTCCCTCTCACATGCTGCCAGTCCCACTTACGCTTGATCAGCATTTATAGAAAAGGTGAAGCGAAAGAGCTCAATAGGATGCCGCCAATTCCCCTGCCGACAACAATCTGTCATGCAACGTACGCTTCTGGTATGACATGTCTCTTTTTACTCCTTTCTCTCCCCCTTTCTCGCGCTCCATCTCTCTGTTTCGCTCCCTCTCTCTCTCACCCTCAGTCTCTCTCTCTCTCTTTCTTTGTTTCTCTTGCAATCGTTATGAGACCTGCTTATCTTATCTTTCATTCTCGAGATGGTGCAAGAAAATGAGCGAGAGAAAAGGCATAAAGAGGGAATTAGGGATTGGGAGATGTGAAGCGAGAGAAAGAGAGAGGAAGAAAGAGAGAAAACGGCGAGAGAGAGAAAGAGAGCGAAAGCTAGAGAGAGAGAGAGAGAGAGGGAGAGAGAGGGAGAGAGAGAGAGAGAGAGAGAGAGAGAGAGAGAGAAAAGCGCCTGGTCTCGCTCTACCGTATTCACTTCCAGGCGTTCTTTCCTGCCCCTCCTCTCAATCTTCTCTACTGTTAGGCTGGCAAGCAAGAGTGCAAAGAGAGATAGAAGGAGATGCCGCCTTTTGCACTTTGGGGTATACGGTAGCTAGGAAAGGAACGGAGAAGAGAAGGGGGCGAAAAGGTTGGAGAGATAGTGCGAAAGAGGGAGAGAGAGAGAGAAAGAGAGTGAGTGAGAAAGAGAGAGAGAGAGAGAGAGAGAGAAAGAGAGGAGAGAGAGAGGGAGGAGAGAGAAGAGGGCCAGAAACAATGATATTTCAAGGAACAATAAGGAAGAGAATAAATAGGTTGGCTTTAACACTTTTCTTGCGAATTTCAAATTTTTCTAAATTAGTAGTACAATGGAACTCATTAAAAGAGAACACGTAAAAAGGGCGATTTAATGCAAATGAAAAGCTGGTTTGATAAATATGAACGACAAATAATGTCTTCTGCTTCCGTAAATGCCATGGCCTAAGCGGATGCTCCAATTGAAGCTTCGAGTCTTTATGACCCTTTCAAAAGTTTATTTCTCTCTTTATATTTTTCTCTCCCTCTCAATCTAACTCTCTTCCTCTTTTTCTAGCTCTCCCACCCCCCAATACTCTATCGCTCTTTCTATCTCTCCCTCTCTCTCTCAGTCTCTCTCTCTCTCCCTCTCTCTCTCTCTCTCTCTCTCGCGTCTCCTTGCCATCATAACCTCTACAGCTTCTGTTTCTACGCGTTACAATATCGCTTCGTCATTTCGGCCTTTTATCGCTTGGCATATCTCTAATAGCTCGAATCTTAACGGGCCTATCTGTCTGTTCATCTTTATCATCGTGACTTTCTTCTCTCTATCACCCTCCTTTCTTCCTCTTTTTCTCTATCATCTGTCTGCTCTCAATCTCTCTCTCTCTCTCTCTCTCTCTCTCTCTCTGAGCCGTCTCCAGTATTCACCATTCTGAATCTCTAAACAGTTTCAAAGCAATGCATCACCAAGTTTATAGTTGAACGATTCTTGTCTAGCTTCTCTTCTTCCTCCCAATTCTTCTACGTCATTAATTCAAAGGCGACTGGCCTGTATTTCAGCAGAAGCAGCTTATCAATCAAAATCAGGAAAAGCAGAAGCTTCAAGCGAGAAGATCAGAGATATCAGATAGAGAGATGAGAGAGAGAGAGAGGAGAGAGAGGAAAAAGAAAAAAAGGCAGAGAGAGAGAGAGAAGGGTAGGATGAATGAGATTTATATGCATAGCCTTAGATATATCACCTCGATCAAGCGTACTGTAAGAAGTGGATCAGCGCAGCTTTCCCAGTTTACGAACAAAGCAAATTCCTCCAAATATGATGGTATTTTAAATTTAGTTTCATTGCAAGAAAATGTCGCCCAGTTTTGATTGTTAACAAAATGGACATATCCATGGGATAAATAATCAAAATCAAGCCATAATGAACTCTTTCT